>JXTB01000656.1:53641-140265 GCA_002914805.1 Parasponia andersonii
GCCTTAGCTTTTCAACCATGGAAGTACTAGCAACATTAGTGCAACTGCCACCATCAACAATAACATTACATACATTGTCTTTCATGTGGCAACGAGTGTGAAAGATGTTCTCTCGCTGTACTTCTTGTTCCTCTTTAACTTGTAAGCTTAAGGCTCGTCGTGCGACTAACCCAAGCATCTCACCCTGATCTGCTCCAAACTCCTCATCTCCCATTGAGGCATCCTCCAGCGCCGGCATATCATCACAATCAGCCTCATCCTCAGATTCAAACTCACCATTATCTCGGATCACCATCACTCGCTTGTTTGGGCATTGGCTAGCTATGTGCCCTCTTCCCTGACATTTAAAGCATTTAATCTCACTAGAACGAGCCGAAGTAGGAGCTGATTTACCTTGAGGGGACGAGTTAGGGGTGGCCATTTTGGGCTCGGATTTGGCCTTGGAGGTGGAAGAGCTTTCTTCTTTCCTTGGGTAACTTGGCCTCCAAGGTGCGGTACTAGATGTTTGCGGGGCGGGTCTTGGCCGGATTCCACCCCTCTTAAGCTGCCTCTCTGCCTTGATTGCCATATGAACCAAGTCTTCCAACTCCACATAATGGTGTATTTCAATCATGTTAGCAATCTCTCGGTTTAAACCATTCAAAAATCTGGCCATGGTCGCTTCCCGGTCCTCCTCCACATTGGCTCTGATCATAGCCATCTCCATTTCCTTGTAATACTCGTCAACACTACTGTTACCTTAACGGAGGCCTTAAAGCTTCAAGTATAGATCCCGATAGTAGTGACTTGGCACAAATCGTCGTCGCATCACTCTCTTCATCTCATCCCAAGTTGCTATAGGACATTCTCAATTCCACCTCCTATTAATGCAAAACGGATCCCACCACACAATAGAATAGTCAGTGAATTCGATTGCAGCAAGTTTTACCTTCTTTATTTCTGAATAGTTGTGACAATCGAAAACTAACTCTATCTTCTTCTCCCACTCGAGATATGCTTCAAGATCGCTTTTTCCTTGAAAAGCAGGGATTCTCATCTTTATATTTCCTAAGTTATTATCTACCCGGTTCCTAGCTTCTCTATCCCTGCCATATCTTCTATGGCTGCCCACTGACATTCTATTATATTCTTCTTCTACATCTTCCCTTTCATCCTCATCTACTTCCTCAACTCCTCTTGGGCATATCCTATCCCTCTTCTGCGGCTGCCTCCGTTGTGTTCCTCCTTCTTCTACCCTATCCAACCTTTCATGAATTTGTTCTAATTCTGCCCTCATCATCCGCCTCATCTCTCCTATTAAAGCTTGCATTTGTAAGTTCAGAGCAGCTTGTTGTTAAACCTCTTCGTCTGTGCTTTTCTCTTGAATTTTAGACATGATAGCAATCTGCAAATCAGAGTTAGATTGATATAGAAAAGGACCTCGCCACACTCCCTCACGTGTTTCACTCGATATGATACACTCAATGCCACTCGTGTTTTCGCTCAGCAAGTTCTGGCTTTTAACCTCTTATGATCTCACACACACTGCCTTTTTCCACTCATATTCTTCTTTGAGTTCTTTCAAAACTAATCAAGAACTACTATAAAAGATTCAAGTAGCCAATCAGCACAAGACAAACCAAATGAATCAGATTTGTCACGGATTTTTTGATGAATTTTGGCACTCAAGTGTGGGGTTTTGGTAAAAAGGGGTTTTAGGGCATAAGGAACAAGATTAAAACGAAAAAATTTAAGAAGAGTTCTGGTACTCTTTTTTTTTTTCTCTGAACCTCTTGTTTTCTCCTCTCTTTCCTTTCTTTCTTTTGAAGTTGTAGAAACGTACAAAGAGCAAAAGAAAATCGGAACTTAAGGAAAATAGGTAACTAGAACACAAATAACAACAGCTTTGGAAAAACTTAGAAAGCAAAGATTATGATTCCTTTTTTTTTTTAAACTGTAAAGGATGCAAGCATATTCAAACTTGATGAACCTAGGCTCTGATACCAACTGATATGAACCTCGCCAACGATGTGACAAAACCCGTTATCAAATCTAGAAACACAACCCCAAGATCTTTTAAGTTTGATGGAAAAACCGCGACCCGTTGCTTAGCAAAGCAAGAACCTTGGTATGGTGAAGATGCCACAAACGGGATGGAGAATCCGTTTGATAAGTCGGATTGAACGCCACAAGGAAGCCCTTGATGAGTTCAGAAAAGTCCCTTCAAGAACTCAAGAAGAAAACTCTCTACCTTTTAATTTATATGCAAAATCTGGTGCCTCCTGATGTAGGCGGCACAAATATACCCTGCTAGGGTTTTGAATGTAAAATTACTAATCTACCCTTAATGAAGAGAAAGAAGAAACAAGCCTAACATAACCCTAGAAACACTTAGAAATTAAAACACAAAATTAAAAATAAAATTACAAAGAAAGCACGTCTACATCAAATTATAATTCCCCCTTGTATGATGGATTAGACTTGCAATGGCTCAATGGACGTGTATGGTTGATTAGTTCTCTCCCGGATCGACTTGGATGAGTAGAACCAAACTTTGTTCACCTTCAGTAGTGAACACATTTTTTTCTTGTTGTAGGACTCTCCGAACTAAGTTATTCAGTTTTTCTTTGAATCTTTTAGCTCGAGCTCTCGTCACTGGACCAACAGGAACTTGTACTAGACCACGAGTCTTGACCGCCATGATGTCCTCATCACAAATAGATGATTTCATATAAATTAATTGAAATTTTGACTCATTTGTTATCCAATAAATCCTTAGGAGGTAGAGTTGACATTGATTCCTGATTACAAGTCGATTGTACTCTGCAATCATCCTTCGAATTTTGCTGTTAACTCAATAAAATTAATTTTATATTGTAAAATAAAATCTAAATTACTGCTTACAAGTTATAAGCCAAACAGAGACATATACATATACATATGTATTATTATATATCAATATCAAGGTTTTACAAGGAGCACAATATACCTAACCATAGCTAACAGAGACCAGTATGACTCCCACACCCTAATTCTAGAATATCTGATATTTACTCTAGTTTTTTCCTGTACTCTTAAATATCAGAACACAATAAAATTGCAACCAAAAAGAAAAACCACTATATACATACACACATGTTATATATAGGTGTATATGTATATTTTTTTATGTTAAAGCAGGAATGGCACTCAACCAAGTTCAACCATTACCGCGTTTATTATCTCATTACTTTTACTCATCTATTGCATACATTATAGAAACAATATAATTAAGAGGAGAAATAGAAGCATTTCATAGGTTGCATTAGTGAATCTTTCTTTATATTCTACACAAACATCTTCAGAGTCATGCCAAGCACAAAGGGTTCAAATTATACCAAGAAATAAAATTCCTATAACTCACTCCAGTCTAATAATCCTTTCTTTTTTGTTTCTACTTACACCACAATAAAAGAAACAAATTAGATTTATTAGTCAATAGTTCAGATTGACTAAGAATCATCTAGCATAATAATGCAGCATCACAAGTCATTAGTGTTTTCTTCTCTATACCACAATATAAATATATATTTATATATTTATATGGTTCTAAGTTTACTCTTCCATTTATTCGTATGTTTTTACTTTCCCCGGAAAATTTGTACTTAATTATGCTTATACACACTTTTTTTACCCAAAAAAAGCTTTATCAACAGAACCATAAATGAACGCGCGTACAAGAAATTATAACCCGTTCAAATCGAAGAAGGCTTCCAAAAGAGAAAAGGGTTAGCCTTTATTCTAAAGATCCTTTTGACATGGCAAATATTCTTCCTTTTAATACAAGAAGGCAATTCTGCAAAACAGGCTTTTGGGGGAAAAAAAAAACTTGTAGTTAATTCTGAGGGTATAAATAGGTACCTCATAAATGGGGATATATTGGTATTTTTAGGAGTGTATAAGTATAGGCTGTAGGCATGTAATTATATGTTATGCAATATCAGATTCTTCAGTCAACTTGGTCAGTCTATCTTGTGTTAGTTAGACTCATTTGATACATTAGAAGACATTATGTTAGAATTATAATCTAACAAGCAATAGATATTTATAATTTAAATAAGTTTTAAATTGAGAACAAACACTAGGAGTAAAGAATCTACCAGTAAAATTGAGATAATTGACAAGTTGAATTTGCTTAAGTCAGTACAACAGTTTGAGCCCAAACTGAGATTAAATAATGCAGCAGCTAGGAGAGTGGTTCTACTAAGATCCATCAATTAAATAAATTCAAAACATGAAAAAATTGTTCTTTTCATTCATTAATTAAAGGGAAAGCAACATTTAGTTTAATAAAAGACCCCCCAAAAGAGAAAAGACTTGACCTCAAAATTTCATTGCACTTACTTCGTTCTGGCTACCTAGATGTAGTATTGTGGGATCCGTTCCCAAGTCATATGACACGTAGATGGCCGAGCGGTTGAACAGGTCACAAAGGGGGTCTACCGTCCGACAGGCGTCAAGAGTGATTAGTTAAAGGCCCTGCGGGTCGCATGTGATTTCAAAATCGGCCATTGGGCTGTCCGATGTTAGGGTCGAGCCCATCACAGACCCTAGACAGTCTCGGCCCAGTCTGACCCTTACCTCGACAGTTGGAGGGTCGGAAGTCCCAAGGGTCTTCCACCTGAATACGATGGCCCTTACTCGATAACTGGGGGAGGGGGGGGTCGGGAGCCCCAAGGGTCTTCCACCCGAATACGATGGCCCTTACCTCGATAACTTGGGGGGTCAGAAGCCCCAAGGGTCTTCCACCTGAATACAATGGAAAGCAACTCACGACCCCAGACCAAGACAGAGTATTTAATGCGATCCTGGGTAGGCGTGCGCAAGGGACAAGCCGTCCTGACAGAACGACGATTTACCCAAATCTCACCCCTGACAGATTGAAGCCGTAGGAGGCGGCAGAAATCAGACTACGGCGATACAGAGGAGATTGCAGAAATCTCGGCCCGTGACCTCTGAAAAAGACTTTGAGGAGAAAGGTACTCAGTCCTGAGATTGAGACCCGTATGGTTCACAATCTCTGAACTATATATATAAGAGCCATGCGTTCCTGAGAGGGGCATGTACGCTTACAGAAAGAAACATATAAAAAAGCTTATGAGCAAGAAACAAAGATACACTCATACTGAAATATTTCCTTGCTATCCTATATAAAAGAAAATCCACTGACTTAAGCATCGGAGAGTCTTTGCAGGTAGCCACCCCCGCCTCTCCGACTCTGTTTGGAGTTCAGAGTACTTTGGGACAGTGAGGACACGTGGACAGTTGGAGAATACAGCATCAATAGTTCGAGACACGTGGACGGCTGGTGAGAAACTTGCTCCAACAGTTTGGCGCCGTCTGTGGGAAAAAGGTTGAGCGTGGAAAAAGAGTAGGAGACTCACGACTGCGCTCTTCCCGAATGAAAAGCCATACAACACCTGATGGCACCCTCAAGAATGATAACCAAGAGCACACGTCCCGACGCCGAAGGGAGCTCCCGAGAAGCACGACCAGATCTGGAGCAGAAGCTGGATCAGATGCTTGCCGCCCTGTCGGAAGCAAACCAGAAGGCAGAGATGGCCCATGAGGCCATCCTAGGTTTAAGGGACGAGGTCGCAGAGGTACGCAGAGATAACGCTCGCCTCGAAGGGTTGCTGGCGAGTGAAGACAGGACCCAGCGGAGGGAAGATTTCAACGAAGAAGTCCAACAAGAATTCGGAGGTCAACCGCGGGGAGTAGTTCCCGTCCCATCCGGGTCGTAGATGCAGGGGGCACGGCAAAGCCAGTCGAGACCCTTCTAAACCAGGGGGACAACGGGTGGAAGACACTATGGGAGCCCTGGAGGTACGCCCCCCGACTGCAAGCAAGAGATGATGGCAGAGTTGGGAAAGAGACTCGGCACCCATCACAACTAAACCCCCGATGATCTGATAGAACAAACTGTGCGAGGCATCAACCGGACGGCCTTTGCTGACTGGATCTAGATGGAACCTAGACCGAGAGATTTCACGGCCCTGACCTTCAGGCCGTTCGAGTGGAAAACTGACCCCCTCGACCACATATACCACTTTCAGCAGAAAATGGCCTTAGAGACCAGGGATGAGACCGTGACCTGTAAAGTCTTCTCTACGACCCTTGCTGGACCAGCCCTGCTATGGTTCAGGCAGCTCCCGGAAAAGTCCATAAATGGGTTCGAAGACTTATGCAAACTTTTCCTGAAGCAGTACGCAGGTGTCTGAAGACAATAAAAAACCATGCGAGACCTAGACCGTTTAGAGAAGGCCGCAGATGAGTCCCCGTGAGAGTACCTCTCGCATTTCCTCGAGGTAATGTCACTGGTCCATAACGCCGACTCAGTCCAAGCCGCAGGCTCGTTCATCAGGAGCTTGCAGCCAGAATCGATGCTATCGGACCACCTCCTTCTAAATCTTCTGACCGATATGGCGGACGTACAGGCAAAGTCGGAAGGGGTATTCAGGGTACTGAAAAGCCACCAGAAGGTGCCCAAGACCTCTACCGCAATAACAACGACTCCAGTACAACCCCCGGCCCCACAAGGGATGAAGAGGCCCTTACCGGGCCAAGGGGAAGCAGGAAGCCCCAATCCGGGACGGTCAGGAGGGTGGCAAGAGGAGGAAGACGACCCATGACCCTCTGCCGAAGTATGAGCTCAACACGCTGATCAACGTGATCTACCTCTAAAATAAGGATATGGGCATTTTCAAAGACCCACCCAAATCTGGTGTCCCTGAGCATATGAAGAACAGGAACAGGTATTGTCAGTTCCACAAAGACTTCAGGCACGACACCGTCCACTGCCGCAACCTTTACGCTCAGGTCATGATGGTGATCCACGCTAGCAAGTTGAAGCAGTACGTGAAAACCGACGGAACCCAGCCGCTGGAAGACGTCACCAGGCCTGAGAAAAGGAAGCAGACCCAAGGCTCTGGGTCGAGAGAGCAGACCCTGAGGATAGTGCCGACCATTGTGGGCAAACTAGAGCCGACCCAGGATCAAGAGGAAAAAGAAAATTGCCTCAAAAGATCTGAGGGTAAGGTGAAGCGCTTGAAGGGGATGGGCCACTCCGTCAACCACTTGATGTCGGGAGAAAGCCGCACATCCGCCACCCCCATCGTTTTCACCCAGCAAGATTTAGCCATGGTACGCCATCCTCACAATAATCCCTTGGTGATTAAACTACAGATCGGCTCCGCATTGGTCGAAAGGGTCCTGGTGGATGGTGGAAGCAGCGTCGATATCCTATTCCTCAGCACATTCGAGAATATGGGTTTAGATAGAAGCGCACTCAGGCCGACCTGTCAACCGCTGCTCGCTTTCGATAGCACGAGGGTCTGCCCTTTGGGCGTCATGACCCTTAATGTCTGCGCAGCTGAGAGGTGCTTGGATATGGATTTCGTCATCATTGACTAACAGTCCTCCTTCAATGTCATCATGGGAAGGGGATGGATCCACGCCATCCATGGGGTCACTTCCACCCTCCACTAGGTCTTAAGATGTCAATCAAAGGACAGTACGTACACGATTGACATCAAGGGAGACCAGACCTCTGCAAAGAAATGCTTTTTAGCCGCCCTGAGGGGAGTCGACACGAGTGCCAGCACCGCAACCAGGGATGGATAGCAATCAAAGGACCGCCTGCCAGCGTACATGAAGCGAATCAAAGAAGAGTCTGACAATCTAGAATCCACGATCGAGAAGCTGGTAGTGGTCCCTTTGAAAGAGGCAGAACTGGCGAAGGTAATTCTGATCGGGGCCTTATTACCCGAGGAGCAAAAGAACGAGATACTGGGATTCCTAAAGTGGAACGAGGACGTCTTCGCATGGTCCCACGATGATATGCCCGGGATAGACCCCGAACACTCCTGCCACTGGCTGAACATAGACCCCAATTTCCCTTCAGTCAGGCAGAAACCCCGAAGGTTTGCACTAAAGAAAAACAGGGCGATCAACAAGGAGGTAGAAAAGCTGCTAGAGAGCGGTCTGATCAAGGAATACTTATACCCACGATGGGTCTCCAACCCGGTAGTGGTGAAAAAGAAAAACGGCGACGACCGTATTTGTATAGATTTCACCAACCTAAACAAGGCCTGCCTGAAGGATAGTTTCCCCCTGCTAAGAATCGACCAAATGGTAGATGCAACGGCGGGATTCAACAGAATGAGCTTTCTGGATGCCTACTCTAGATACAACCAGATCCCCCTATATGCGGAAGACCAGATCCACACGGCTTTTATCATGGAGCGAGGTCTGTACTGCTATAGGCGTATGCCATTTGGCCTGAAGAACGCGGGGGCAACCTACCAGAGGTTCATGAATAAAATGTTCGCTAGGCTACTAGGAAAGACTATGGAGATCTACATCGACGATATCGTCGTAAAGAGCAGGGAGGATTCAGACCATCTGAGGCACCTGGACGAATGTTTTCAAATTCTGAGGCAATATCAGATACATTTGAATCCCAAGAAGTGTGCGTTTGGGGTATCCTCTGGGCAAGTCTTGGGGCATATCGTGAGTCGGAAGGGTATTGAGGCAAACCCGACCTCAACTCAGCTGACCTCGATCGCGAATGTGCAGAGACCCTCATCCGTTCGAGAGGTCCAACGCCTGGCCGGGAAGGTAGCTGCCCTCAGCCAATTCGTATCCAAGATGTCCGACCGATGCAAGCCTTTCTTCCAATGCTTGAAGAAAAGCTCAACTGCCATCTGAGTCACCCATCTATCCTAGCTTCCCCGGCAGAGGGGGAACGTCTATACGCCTATTTAGCAATGTCCGAAGTAGCAGTCAGTGCCGTACTGTTCATCGAGGAAGACGGTAAATAGAAACCGGTGTTTTATATAAGCCGCATGCTCCTAGATGTCGAAACCTGATACAGTGTGGCAGAAAAGCTAGTCCTCGCTCTAGTCAATGCTAAAAAGAAACTCCGGCAGTATTTTGAGACGCACTCGGTCACTGTGTATATAAATTTCCCCATCTGTCAAATCTTAGCCAAACCAGACCTATCGGGACGACTGACCAAATGGGCCATCGAGCTGGGGATATACGATATCGAATATCAGCCTCGAACGGCAAAGAAAGGACAGGTCATGGTGGATTTTCTTGTGGAAATCGAATCCTTTGGCGAGCGGCATGACCCGAATCAGATGTCTCAACTTCACCCCCCTTCAGCCTGGACGCTCTACACAGATGGGTCCACGAATGCCTCAGGGTCGGGTATCGGGATAGTCTTGCAGACCCCAACAGGTCTCAGAGTTGAGAAAGCATTGAGGCTCGGCTTCCAGGCGACTAACAACGAGGCGGAGTACGAGGCACTGTTGCAAGGCCTTGAGTTGGCACTACACTTCGGAGTAGAGGACATCACCGTGAAGACCGACTCGTAGTTGATCGCGGGTCAGGTCAGGGGAGACTTCGAAGCAAAAGAACCGAGGTTGCACAGGTACTTCTCCAAGGTGATGGGGGCAAAAGCTCGCTTTGGCAATTTCAATATCGAACCGATCCCCAGGGAGATGAACCAGAGGGCCGATGGGCTAGCTAAGACTGCGTCAATCGGGGGCACCGCTGAAAGCATAGAAGTCCTCTTAGAAGGCGGGAGCATGGAGGACCCCTCGCAGACCCCTGCGCACCATGTGTTCATAACCGGCGCTGCTGACGAAGGGTGGATGAAACCTATCACGCAGTATTTAACGTTGGAAAACCTGCCCGTAGACCCCCGGGAAGCGAGGTCAGTCAGATTAAAGGCTGAGGGGTACTCAATGATGGGTGAACAGTTATACAGGAGATCGACAATGGATCCGATGCTATGCTGCATAGGCCCCGTCGAAGCGCAAAAATTAATGGAGGAAATCCACGAGGGAGTATGTGGCAACTACTCTGGTGGGTGCAGCCTCGCCCACAAGGCTCTAACGGCCGGATACTTTTGGCCATACATGATGACGGAGGCAACCAAATTCGTAAAAAAATGTGATAAATGCCATAGGTTCGCTCCGATGAAACATCAGCCCGCGGAGATTCTTCATTCGAACATAACTCCTTGGCCGTTTGTCAAATGGGGTCTGGATATCGTCGGAGAGCTCCCCAGAAGTCCAGTAGGAAAGAGATACATCTTGTTGGCCACAGACCATTTCACCAGGTGGGTAAAGGCCGAAGCCTACACGACAGTTAATAAGGCAGACACGATTAACTTCATCTGGAAGAATATAATCTGCCGATTCAGGATCCCGAAGGAGATACACGCCGACCATGGCAAGCAGTTCCAAAATGCTAAGCTTAAGGAGTTGTGCGAGCTATATGATATAAGGTTCAGTTTCTCTTTCGTGAACTACCCTCAAGGGAACAGCCAAGCAGAGACGACGAACAAAGCCATATTCAGCAACATCAAAAAAAACTTGCAGGAGGCTAAAGGCAAGTAGTTAGAAGAACTGCCAGCCGTTGTGTGGGCCCATCAAACTACAGAGCGGAGGTCTACTGGGAGAACGCCATTCACCATGGTCTACGGATTAGAGGCTGTGATCCCAACCGAGGTCGGCCTCCTGACCCTCCGCTCCGAAGTGGTAAAAGATGCCCCCCTAAACGAGCGCCAGTTAAGCCGCAACACAGACCTCCTGGAAGAAACGAGAAACATGGCCTTGGTCCACCTGGCTTCATACCACCAGCAGGCAAGGTTACGCGAAAAAGGTTAGTGCCCGACGATTTAACGCCGGGGATTGGGTCCTGAAAGCTAGAACAGGGAATTCCTCGAAACTGGACTCCAATTGGATCGGACCCTATGAGGTAATCAAAGCACTCGACAATGGTGCATATGTCCTGAAGGAACTCAAAACGGGGAAAAATATGCCGAACATGTGGAATGCTTAGTACTTGAAAGAATATCACGTGGAAGGCACATATATATGATGTAAGACCGTGTGAATACCTATTTTGTTGAAAAGCCTAAATCTTAAACAGGTCAAGTTCTCTTTTCTGCATAGATTTATCTTTGGGTTTGCTATGGAAAAGGGGTCTGCCCACAACGGCAGACCCCACACACTATTCACGCATAAGACCCATGTGAGCATTCGTATTATTATAAAACTTAATTCCGTAACAAGCTAAGGTCTTCCTGGAAATGGGTCTGCCCTCACTGGAAGACCCGACTCTTCAGTTGCGCGGACAAAAAATACCAGGCTACTACGGAAGAGGGTCTGCCCACAATGGCAGACCCAACATTTTGTTTGCGCAGGCTAAAAATACTACCAGACTGCCACAAGAAAGAGCCTTCCACAGTTGTGGACCATATGCAAAATTCGCGCAATCAACACTCGCACTCTGGGACTCATGTCGCTCATCGACGACCCGAGAAAACGTGCGAAGAGTAAACTTCTGTGCAACCCAAAAACTTGCCAGCAGACCTCAAAAATGCTCGCACTCTGGGACTCACGTCGCTCATCGATGACCCGAGAAAATGTGCGAAGAGGAAACTACTATGCAACAAAAACTTGCCAGTAGACCTCAAAAATGCTCGCACTCTGGGACTCATGTCGCTCGTCGACGACCCGAGAAAACGTGCAAAGAGGAAACTACTATGCAACAAAAACTTGCCAGCAGACTTCAAAAATGCTCACACTCTGGGACTCACGTCGCTCGTCGATGACCCGAGAAAACATGCGAAGAGTAAACTGTTGTGCAACCAAAAACTTGCCAGCAGACTTCAAAAATGCTCACACTCTGGGACTCACGTCGCTTGTCGACGACCCGAGAAAATGTGCGAAGAGGAAACTGCTGTGCAACAAAAACTTGCCAGCAGACCTCAAAAATGCTCGCACTCTAGGACTCACGTCGCTCGTCGACGACCCGAGAAAACGTGCGAAGAGTAAACTGCTGTGCAACAAAAACTTGCCAGCAGACCTCAAAAACACTCGTACTCTGGGACTCACGTCGCTTGTCGACGACCCAAGAAAACATGCGAAGAGGAAATAACTGTGCACCAAAAACCTGCCAGCAAACCTCGAAAACGATCGTACTCTGGGAATCGAATCGTGCAATAAAACACTTGTCGATGACCCAAGAAAATGTACGAAGAGAAAGGGGGTGTGCAACCCAAAAGCTTGCCAGCGGACCCCCTAAGTAACACTTCTAACTACGAGAAGAGCTAAAGGAAAGTAGGGTCAAGATCCACCCGTTGGAAGTGGACCCTCCCTAAGGAAGGTTTTGGCTACACGAAGAGCTAAAGGGGAACAGACTCTAGCCGGAGGATGATGTATTTTTGCATGATCAGAATGTGAACGGATTTGGAGTCTACCCGTTGGAAGTAGTCCAGAAACAAACCAAACATGAAGACAGAAATCAAGATTAAAGCCTGTTTATTATGTCCTAAAAGTACAAAGCGCGTGTTTAGTAGTGGTGAGCACTCATGAACCCTACTTGCGGAATACGGGTCTAGTGCGGACTTTTAAGGAGATATCGGAGTGATAATGCCTTGTCTGTTCCCGGTAAGAGCCAAGCTCAGGCATTCTCCTTTGCAATGACGGGTCCAAACAATGGTCGACCAATCCTTGGAGCTGGTTTTGAGCATGGTCCCACTTGGGGTCAGAAAAATCCAGCCACACGCGCGGATCGAACTCTACCAAAACAAGTTATAACAAGAGTTATGCCTCTATGAAACCGGATGATTCAAAACTTGCATCCCCATCTCCGGAACTAATCTTGGCAGTCATGACCCAAGGAAGACTCACTAATAGTCCGAAGTCGAGTCCATACAATTATTTATACAAACGGTCGGACACGGTCAACAAAGAAAAAGAAAACAGACTAAGGAGAATTGCAAGATTCTTATTATTTGTTTGAAGGATTACAACGAAGGTCAGCATTACAAATGTACAAAGTTAGAGACCCTAGTTACCTCTGTCCATGGAAGCGTGGCCAATCCCGGTGCTTGGACCGGCCCCGGTGGAGGATGGCGTGGCAGGGTCAGATTCATCACTAGATACAATGACCGCGCCATACCCTTCACCAGTTGAGACCCCAAGGCTAGGCTGAATATCAAGGGCTTCCGGAGTTCGATCTGGCAGACCAGAAGCGGGGACAAGCTCTATGGCACCAGGAGCAGATGTAGAGGGCCGATCCTTTTCCGTGGCAAGCATCTCCAGCACGTCAGCTGGGTACATGATTCTGATCTCGTCCCCGAGCTGCTGCATATATTGCTTGACGGAGTAATGGTCCCTCTCGATGCCTTTCTGATCGTCAAATTGGTCTGGCGTCACCACCTCAGTGTGGTTTTCAAACTCTCTATTCTCCCAGCCAGACCTATAACTTTCCGTAGAAAGGACGTCCACCTGCCTCTGGTACCTTGTTTTTTATTTCTCCGCGTCCGCCAGCCTATCCTTCAGTGCCGCCAACCTGAGCTCCACCTGCCGCTGCGATAAGTCGACCAATAAAGAGTTAATACCAGCGATGTCCTCGCAGTGTTTACGAGACATCTCCACCTGAGCACCTATCAGATTTTTGTGGTCCAAAAGAAGATATCGGTTTACCTCATGGGACCGGTCTAGCCTGCGTTGCAGAGCATGGGCCTCTAGCTTGGCTGCCGCCTCGGCTTTTTTCACTTCCTTGGCATCCTCAACAGCCTGGTCATGAGCAATGAAGGCCAATCCCATATCTGCCCCCGCACTCTATAGCTCTTGCTCCTTGATCCTCAGCTCGCCCTGGGCCAGTATGGCGGCTTCGGATTGGGCAAGTTTGTCAGCCTCCGCCTGAGCCAGTCTCGCAGCCAGCTCCTCGAGTCTGGTCCTCTCGACACTCAGAGCGTGAGCCACCGTGCTGCTGACCCTCACTTTCTCAAGGCTCCGATATATGTCGAAGTCAGACCTCAATTCGGCGAGGGCGGCCTCACTGCGCTCGGCCTGTGCAGAACGGGAACTCAGCTCCTCGGTCAGATCCCTGACGCGAGAAGAGTAGAAAGACTGGATGGCAGACAGCTGCAAGTTAAACAACAAAGGGGGAGTCAGCGTTTAGTAAAGATGTTGAAAAACATAGAAGTAACCGAGTGTAACAAACCTGCGCGAAGGTGCAGGTGGTGACGAGCTCGACATTCTCCGACGTGAGTGCCTCTAGCTCCGGCTCCATGGCTGGACCCTCCCTTTGGGTATCGCCCACACCCGGAGAACACGGCCCCGCCCCGCTGGCCGCAAGGGCATCCTCTCCGCCCACTGGGCACACTTCCAAGGCAATGGTGATGGGGACTAAGGGAAGTCCGGCGCCATCAGGAGCGCCATTGGCCACAGTGGGAGGTGGTGCACCTCCTCTGGAAGGGTCAGCATTGCCTCATCATCATCACTGTCAGACGAGGGGGCGACCCTGCCCCTCTTGTCCACCCGGCCCTCTTCTTCATTGGATGAGCCGACCTCGCATTGCTGCTTTGTAGGGACCGGGGGAGGGGAGGATAGTCTGGATTTCAATCTCGAAGCTCCCCCACTGAGCTCGGCGATTTCTCCACCGAGGCTAACAGCACTCGATTTCGAACCGGAGTCAGGGGTGGATGAGGTCACTACAGCAGACCTCCCAGCCGGACTCGACATTATTTCTTCCCCGCACACGATCCGGGTGGCTAACAGTCCCCCAGATGGAGATCCACCTGCGTCGGAGCAGGGGACCGCTGGCTTTTCTCCTCCTGAAAACACCACGAGGCGCCGGCCAGTGGGTGCCTTGGCGGGAGCTTTAGACGCCGCGGCTCCCCCCTTGATGGGGGAGGGGCTAGCCGACGAGCCTGTCTCAGAACCTGTGAAGAACAAATAACGAGATTAGCTCGCGGTCACAGTCCGACCCATAAGGACTCAAAGATGTGAAAATGAACTTACCCCTAGCCCTCTTAGGGGCGGCGTTTTCTTCTTTGCGGAGCCTGACGCACTCCTCAAGCTCGTGGTTGGACGGCGCCACCAGATCGTTGGTGCCCGCCAACTGGCTTGAAGCCGTAACCTGCCGACTCACCATGGTGATCCGGTTATTTTCATCCCAGCGAAATCAGTTCAGGGCAGAAGCATCGAGTCGGCTCTGCAGATATTTGGTGATGACCCAGGTATCTAAGGGGAATGGGAAGTATGAAACCATCCTAGGCATCAGGTTCATCATTAGGGGGTTGAGGACGGCCTGAATGTGCCTGCATTCCCCCGGAGAGCCGAAGATTATGATCCCCTCCAGGCCTTTGAGCTGCCCTGTCGATAGATGCAGCTCAAACCTGTTTTCTTCTACCGAGGCTGGACAAGACAAAATAACATGAGCAATAATATCAGGAGAAGGCGCAAACCCAAAGATCACGACCTAACACTTACTCTGCAGGACGTTTGAGGGGACTTGGAAATGCTCTCTGTTCACCCAAGAGGAGCACCACGCCCCTCCAATGGCATATAGTCTGGCGTGAGAGTCTCATTGTTTGTCTGACCGCAGCAACCCCCAAAAGATATGACGCCCTGGCAGCGGCTGGAGGTAGAAGGTGGGGTAGGAGCCCTTCTTGGGGATGAGAATAAGCTTATAAGCATAAAAGACCACCTCCAGATCAATATGCATGTTATAGATAACTGACAGGGCAGAAAGCCCCATCAGAATCATAATCCCGTTTGCATTCAGCTGTATCGGATGGATTCCCGTCAGAGCAAAGAATTGGTGGATTAGGGGAGGAAGAGGGAATCCCAGCCAGTCCAGATGCTTCCTGCCTAGGACGATGGAACCCTCGGGGGCGCAAGGACGAAGGTACCAGTCCGCAGAGCCTCAACCCATTACAGCGTCACTCCTCCGGGTAGGCAGAGCTGCCTCCTCAGTATATTTAGCTCTGAATCCACAACAGGGTGCAATTCCTAGTTTTGACTTGAAGCCATTGTTTCGAAACGCGACTGAAAGAGTGAAAGTCTTTAGAGGAGAAGGAAACAGAAACCCTAGGATTTTATGAGGCTGGAATGATTGAAAATTTTAGTAAAGTGGCAAATGGACGCAATTGCAGCTTTTATAGAGGGGGAGTCGAAGAGTTTTTCTGGAAAGGGGGAGAGTAAGGGAGACCGAACAGTCAAAACTTCAAAATTCAAACAGATTTCGTGATGTGGGATGGCGTGCCTCCGCATCGGTAAGAGGGGAACCACGTGCATCACCCAGATTGGAGGAACGGAGAGACGATTTCCCCACTTGATGAATACAAATCCGTCAAGTAGGGAAATGGGGGTAGTTATGGGGCCCGTTCCCAAGTCATATGACACGTGGATGGCCGAGCAGTTGAACAGGTCACAAAGGGGGTCTACCGTCCGACAGGTGTCAAGAGTGATTAGTTAAAGGTCCTGCGGGTCGCACGCGATTTCACAAATCGGCCATTGGGCCGTCTGATATTAGGGTCGAGCCCATCACAGACCCTGGACAGTCTCGGCCTATTCCGACCCTTACCTCGACAGCTGGGGGTCGGAAGCCCTAAGGGTCTTCCACCTGAATACGATGACCTTTACCTCAACAATTTGGGGGGGGGGGGGGTCGGGAGCCCCAAGGGTCTTCCACCTGAATACAATGGAAAGCAACTCACGACCCCAGATCCAGACGGAGCATTTAATGCTATCCTGAGTAGGCGTGCGCAAGGGACAAGCCGTCCTGACAGAACGGCGATTTACCCAAATCTCACCCCTGACAGATTGAAGCCGTAGGAGGCGGCGAAAATCAGGCTACGGCGATACAGAGGAGATCGCAGAAATCTCGGCCTGTGACCTCTGAAAAAGACTTTGAGGAGAAAGGTACTCAGTCCTGAGATTGAGACCCGTATGGTTCACAATCTCTGAACTATATATATAAGAGCCATGCGTTCCCGAGAAGGGCATGTACGCTTACAGAAAGAAACATATAAAAAAGCTTATGAGCAAGAAACAAAGATACACTCATACTGAAATATTTCTTTGCTATCCTATATAAAAGAAAAACTACTGACTTAAGCATCGGAGAGTCTTTGCAGGTAGCCACCCCCGCCTCTCCGACTCTGCTTGGAGTTCAGAGTACTTTGGGACAGCGAGGACACGTGGATAATTGGAGAATACAGTATCAGTAGTTCGAGACACGTGGACGGCTGGTGAGAAACTTGCTCCAACAAGTATAATACTCGTAATGTGCACAAGAAGAAGAGAACTAAAAGTGAGACTAAAATTGAGAAAGTAAAAAATAATAGTCGGCAAAAGTTTATACGAAGGAGGAAAAAAAAATCCCAAAAACCAAAAATGAATAAATAAATAAATAAAGCTAGCAGGTCGAAGATAAATATAATCATATAATGTCTAAACTAAGATTTTATTCATAGACAAATTATAAATACAAGCCATTTATATATATATAAATATATATATATATATATTTATATTGTAGAGAAAGAGATGAAGGAACTCACCGAGGCCTCTGGCCTTTGGTGGTTTCGACGTTGCAGTCACAAGTTGGCGAACGACAAAGGTCGGCATAAGGCTACTAATTTTCACGAAGAGAAAGTGGGCTTCGCAGACCTTTTAACAAAGCCTATCTACGTGATACATGACGACGAGTGGGCTTAAATAAATTAGCTCAAAAACAGTCGTTTGACACCAAATGGGCTTAACATCTTTTTTTTTTTTTTTTTTGGTTTAATCATCGTGGGGGCTTAACATCCTTCACGTGTCAAAAATTTCTGCTACGTAATTAAACATAAGAGCTTTTTTTTAACCCATTAATTTGGAGTAAAGTTATGGAGTACTGGTACCCAATACTGCATGATATATGACAGTTAAAACCATATAACAGATTGACATGAGTATTGTGGCGTTGGATACCATTAATATCTCTCATAGCTCATTAATTTGAGTCACTTTTTATGTTTTTATGTTCAAATGACCTTTCGGTCCTAAACTAAATAAACCAATAGAGTAATATTTGAAAACTTGTTTTATTCGTAAAATCCGACTACTCTTCTCTCTTAACCCCTCTTTTTCTACTCGCTCTCTATCCTCTGCATTAGTCTCCTCCCCTTTTCTCCAATAGATGCGATAACCTCTATTTGACGACTCTATTTTCTCTCATTCTTTCTCTAAAAGCAATAATATATGGCTTCTATGGAATTTATTAAGATATTATTTAGAAGGCTTTTTATTACCAAAATCTCCTCAACTCAAAATAATTTATAAAATTAATTCTGAATTTAATTTTTTTAGAGCAAAACTCCCTGAAATCTCCTAATATTAGAGCAAAACCTCCTGAATTCAGAACAATTTAATAAAATTAATCTTGAACTCAAATTTTTAGAGCAAAGTCCCATGAAGTCTTCTAATATTAGTTTTAGAAAAAAAATGTTTATATTAGTTTTTTTTACTATTAAGTCTTTATTTTCTTATTTATTACTTTTAGGTTTTTATTATTGTTTTTTATTTTATGTTAATCGCTTTTAATATTAAAAATATTTTATTCTAAAAAAAATCAAACAAGAAAAAATTATAATTGGATAAGTTATCAATCATTAGTGATAAAATTGAAACTAAATAGAAATTATTATTTTAAAAAAATAATAAAAAAGAATTGGGAAAAATTAAAATTAAAAAAAATTTTAAGGACCTAAAAGTCATAAATAAGAGAATAAGGACTTAACAATTAAAAAAAAACTAATATAAATATTTTTTTTCTAACAAAACTAATATTAGAGGACTTCAGAGGGTTTTGCTCTAAGGACTTCACGGGGTTTTGCTCTAAAAATTTGAGTTCAAGATTAATTTAATTAAATTGTTCCGAATTCAAAGGGTTTTGCTCTAAAAAAATTGAATTCAAGATTAATTTATTAAATTGTTCTGAGTTAAGGAGATTTTAGTAATAAAAAACCTATTTCAAAAGATTGTATCTTTTCGGGTTTTCAGTTTAGGGCAAATTATCTTTTCTCCTATAAAAAGTGGTAAGTTTTAAACCTCCTGTTATATTTAATTAATTAGCCAAAAAAATAGTGTTTGGCAACTTAAAATCAAGCCCTAGTCCGCTTCAATGTCTCTCTACCTTAATAAGATGTGAAGACAGTGAAAAAAATATAAATGGGACAGGATAGGGATGAAACAAGGTCGATTTTCCAATTACCATTCCTCTCCTATCATCTTTTTACAATCTAATCCTTACCGAGCCACCCCAATAATAAATTGCTAAATTAAGTTCAGATTACAAAGTGTGTCGTACTAGTAGAACAAATTGACAAACCTATGCGAACACATATCGAAAGTTCATCACTCGTCAACTTGTAAAATATATATATATATATACATATTGTAACTTTTAGGCCTTATTTGGAACCCCTATTTTGAGAAGAATAAAATTTGAAAAGAAAAGGAAGGTAACAAAATGAGGAGGAAAAAAAGGCAAAAATTTTCCCATGTTTGGAAATAAAGGAAAATATAGAGGAAAAAAATGACTTTCTCACCAATTTTTTTTCCCTTGTTTGGCAATTGAAGAAAAAAGAAATAGAAACAGTCTTTTTTTCCCTCTTAATTTCTCTCTATCCTAACTTTTTTTCACTCATCCAATCTCACTCATAACATTCTCTTTCATCTAATCTCATTCATTATCTTTCTATGTCTCTCTCTCTCTCTCCTAATTTTTTCTTTCATATACCTCTCTCTTCCATACATTCTTTCTCTCTCTTAATTATGCGGGTGGTCAACCTAATCAGATTCATAGGATTATAGAAAATAAAATACGAATATATAAGGAAAATGGAAGCAAGAATGGAAAATGAATAATATAAGAAAAATAGAAAATTTGAACTCATTGGGGAAAAAAAAAAAAAAAAACTATATTAAGATATTGATATTTCCTTTGCTCTAAAATCTAAACACCATCATCCAATTGCACGTATGTGTTGTAAAAAAAAGGATGGTCATTTATAATGCATGAATATTGTAGCAAATTAACTATAACTGTGCTTCAAAGATATCATCCTCGAACTCCATCTTCAATCAAATCAAATGTGTCGTAGCTCACCTGTGATAGCAAGAAATGCTTAGCAGCCTTCTCTTCTTTTGTAAGGACCTTATAAACTACCATTTTAGACTCCAAACTCAAGTCATCAATTTTCTCGATCTTTTGAATTATAAATTGTTCTATTTCAACATTCACTTTCATTAGCTTTTTCAAAGCTGCAGCCACTAAATCCATTCATTCCCTAAGATTCTTCAACTCATCTGCTACATTATCATTCCCCTTTGTTTTCTTCTTCTTCAAATTTTGTTTGAATGCAGAAGTAGATGCAATTCGACAAGACTTTCTAGGCTTGTCTTCTTCCTTGTTGATTTAATACACCACTATGAACAACAATTACAAACTATTTAGAAGAAAAGCTCAAAAAACGAGGCATTGAAAATTGGTAAACTTGTGCCCAAGTATATCGTAGGGATATAATCAACTTGTAAGGGGTGTCTTAATTGGTCTCATGTATGCTAGAGTGTTGAATCTGATTGAAGCATTTTCACAAACATGTAGACTTCATAGAAGCAAAACTTATACTGTGCTTTCCATATTATAACTATGACTACTTTATAAAGTTGAAAATGTCAACTCCATGAATGAAAATAGAGGAAAAGAAATACCCCTTCCTTGTTCTCCAAAACTTGTTCATACTCTATACTATTCTTAAAGACTTAAAACTTTATTTAACACATTTTTTGAATAGTACTTTGTTGTAGATTATTGGTCATAATTGTATAGTAAATTGATTATTGCAATGGCAGCCTGTAATGAGTTTGAATTAAGATGGTTTCCATTGGGAATTTTTTTAAAATAAACACTAACTCTATACTCTCTATTTTTTAGGCTTCATCAGCTTGGATTGTAGGATATCAACAGACTCAAGCTATACTGATCAAACAATAGGCATAAGGTACATTTTGGATTCAACTTTCATAGAAGCTGGTGTGAACAAGAGTGTATCACCTGAATATAAAACCACTAAAGTTGAACAGCAATATTGGACTCTCAGAAGCGTCCATGATGGAGTGAAAAATTGCTACCCTTTGAGGCCCAAACAAGGCAAAGGCAATAAGTACTTAATTAGAGCAAGATTGAAGCAAAGTGGTGATTAAAAAAAAAAAAAGAGACTGAAGTTAGAATTTTCGGTAGACCGCTTAGAGTTTCCTGCCGTCTACTGCTCTAGTCTACTACCTCAATAATGATCGGCCAATTTTTTGTCCAAAAAGAGTGATTTATTCTATGGAAAAATCGATAGACAGAATCTGTCTACGGCCCATTTTTGATAGACAAAATTGGTCTGCTGCTTAAGCTATCGATTTGCTATTTTAGTGTGTTTTTGTTACCTAATTTTTCGCTTATTTTGTTATCAAATTCTGACTATTTTAATATTTTTATTAGTATTTCATGTCTTATCTAGTTTTCTTATATATTGTGAGCTATAAGGCCTTTAAGAGTTTTTGAGTTTGAGTTGACTAATAAAATTTCAGAGAAAGAATATCTCTTTTCTTTCTAAATTTCCAGTATTATGTGAGAATCAACAGTTGTTTGAAACTTATTTCTTGATATTTATAAGCGAATCAATAAGTTATAGTAAGTTGTCTCTAATTTCCAAAAAAATCTTTCTCATCAATGTTTCTGCTATATCAATTAGAGATTCTTATACGCGAATTACAATCAAAATGGCACATTGCCAAGATTTGATCAGTATATAGGAGCCAATAAATGGGATACTATGAAACTGATCAATGAATCTATGACTAATACCATGGAGCTTATACATATACCATCTTCAAACTCAAAGCAGAGAGAGGCAAATGTCTACAAAAGATTACAACATAAATTATGCACACATACATAGATTTTGTGTATCTTTGTGCCACATATTTGAAGCTACACGACTCAACTCAAACCAGAAAGACCTTAAATTTCTGGCACCTAATTTTTAAAATAGAATAGAATAAAATCTCATCTTACAGCAATAAATCAAAATACATATTAGCAAGAGCAAGTTTGATACGTCCTATACAAAAAGTAGAATCCCTGGTTAACAACATAGTTAGTACCTTATTTCATTCTTATTACCACATCAACATGCATAGGTCTTAGCTTAGCTTTACCCTCAATTCTTATTTTCGAATTTCAAAGAATCAAACTATTAGATACCTAAAAATCACAAATCAAGAAAATTCCACATCAATACTTGCAGCAAAAAAAAAAAGATGAAAACTAATAAACACTTACAACAAAAACTCAAACCATCTCTTTCATTAAGCTAAAAAAGAACTTAAATCAAAGCTAAAATAAACGTACCTCAGATTTTGATCCTTGGTGGTTTACAATCCCTGACCTAGAACCATGTTAAAAATATTTAGAAAATTATAGGATTTAAAATATCGAGCAAAAAAGAACCAATGAAACTAATCGATGGTTTCTAGTCCGAAAATAGTCGACCACTATAACTTGACCATTTAACCGTTGGATCTGAACGTCACTATCAGACTCTAACAGCTAGTAAAAATGATCAATCACTTATTAGGATGGTCGACCACTTTTTTTGGCAGAAAAGCTAGCAATGATCAAAAACATAAGGTTTTTGAAGATAACTTTAAATAGAGTCAAGTTTAATAACTTAGAAATAGAAAATACGAACCTATATTGATACCCGATAAGCTTCCAAGTATAAAAATTCTCTTTTACTCAACTTTAACTTTCAAATCATATTGAGCTAATCTTAGAGCATTCATTGTGCACTGTTTTCAAATCTCTTAAGCTAAAATTATATTAACTACTTTTGTGAGGAGAGTTCTTGAATATATTTACTCTTGTATATTGAAAAACCATTTAAATTGAGGTGAGGTTGGCATCAGAGTCATAAATAATCCATGTATAGGTGAGATTACCATCGGAGTCTAAACAACCTATGATTTGGTGAGGTTGGCACCATTGTCTAAACAATCCATATAGGTGAGATTAACACTGGAGTCTAAACAATCCGTGGTTAGGCGTAATAGAATTAAAGTCAAGACTATTATAAAGGCTCAAGTATGCCTAAGAAGAATTCACTTCGTCTGTATAAGGGTAGGTTAAACCCATAATTTTGATCTGATAATGGAAAGTTCGAAGCAAGTTGTTAGGGGTCGGGGATATAGGCAAACTGTTGTGTTTGTTGAACCTCGTAAAAATAGTATGGAAAGTTCGAAGTAAGTTGTCAAGGGCCTAAGATATAGGCAAACCGTCGTGTTTATCAAACCTCGTAAAAATAGTGTTTGCAATCTCTATGTCCTTATCTCTTTCATTTATTTACTTTGAGATTGTGCTTATTTATTAATTAATTTTACTTGTTCTATTCATTGCTTAATTATTCTAGTTGTTTAGTTCGAAAAGTTTACAAAAGTTTTTAAAATTCAATTCACTCCCTCTTAAATTAGCTAATCTTGAGATAACACAGACCTAAAAATACAAAGCGATAATCCATAGACGATCTTCGTAATGAATTGTTTGACGACCACTGTTGAAAGCTCGAGGAGAAATCTTGATGATCTGTAATCGTTGAAAATTTGGCACAATCTCTAGTCTGCATTTATGGCCAATGAGGTTACTCTATGATCTCATAGCTATAGAGAATAATGGGAGAGGAGATAAGGCTATGGAGTGAAGAAGAAAACCTTAGCTCTCAACGTTGTTAATGGCTGCTTTGGGGGCCATAGTTGGAGAAAATATTGGAGAGTAGAAGGATGAGCACGGGATGCGACTGAGAGCATAGAAGAAAACAAAATCGTGAATTTTGATTTTGACATGATATTTTAGGGAAAATAAAATCTTTAGTTCTTAATTGAAATTTCTACTCAAATTTTCCTTATTTTTTTTCTCTCCCCCATTTCTTAGTTCCAAATACCAAAAAAGGCAAATCCTTCCATAAAATTTCCCCTCCCCTCCCTCACTAGATCCAAGTTCCATCTGTATATTGACTATTCTTCTTCCTTTTCTCGATCTATTAGGTTCCGTTTGGAATCTGGATTTTGAAGAAAAAATATTTGCAAAGAAAAAATTATGGAAAAAGAAATAGGAAAATATGTTTCTTAAAAATTTATAGAATTTTACTTTCATATTTGTAGTTTTAGAGATTAATATGTCAATATTTTACATACTAAATAATAACATCAAATCAAATTTTTGTATTTTTTGAAAAAAAAAATTATCATTTTTTTGTTTTCATCCGAACAAAAAAAAAAATGAATCCTTTAAATTTTATTTTTCTTCCAAAAATTCAAGTTCCAAATAGAGGTAAAGCTTCTGAAATATAGGATATGTATTTATCCTAAAGTTCAGTAGCTAATAAGTAGATAATTACAGATGTACAATAGTATATACTACAATATGGCGGAAATATTCACCAAACAGTAATAAATCCTAAATTAATAAAAAAAAAACCTGTAAAAATCCGGATTTTGGGAAGGTAATTTGGACATTTTACCAATTTTCTGGATATAATATTAGGAGGATTAATTTGCAAAAGTTTTGTGCAAAAGGACAAAATTATAATTTTTAGAGAACTGAATTGATAGAGATTTGAAAATTGGGGACTTATGTGTAATTTTTGAAAAATTGCACTGCCCCATAAAACAGAGCCACGTGCCCTGTTTCTTTTTTTCTCTCTCTCCCCGACGCTCTCTCTCTCTCGGATCTCCCTCGGCCGAAGGAGGGCCACCGCTGCAGCTCGCCTCCTGGGCATCGTTCGCCTGTGCAGCCCACCGGTGAAGCTCCCCCATGCTGCGCCGAGTCGACGCCGACCAGCTGCCACCACCGGAGAGGCTGCCGTTGCTGGAGAATACGAAGTGGAGCATTTCAGATTTTGGCCACCGGCGACGATTCCGACATCCGTTCGACCTCAAACCGGGCTCGTTGGATTTGTCTCATCACAAGGATTGTCAAGGTATATATATTTTAACCCCATAATGGCCGAATCAAAAGTTGCAATTTTTGGAAGATATTGAGCTTGAGTTGACTTTTTGATCCGACCGTTAGATTGTGTTTTTATTGTCATTTTTGGATTGTACTCGGAAAATGAGGAAGTTTGATATATATAAATATAAATATATATATATATATATATATATATATATATTGCCTATGTTTGGTAATCGACACAGAAATCGAAATCAGACGGTTGAGATTTACCTCGATTTACGTGCCATCAGTCCGGTGTGGGCTCAGACCTGAATCTATTTTGTGCGATAGGAATTCAGTGAAGAAGTCCGTTTGTGAAATTGAAGCTCCGTTGAGAAGTTGGTTTTTCACATGAGGACGATCGAGGGCTTGGAATTAGTTCCCGACCCTCTGGACGATTGTCGATGATGCCTTGAGGATTCAATAGCATCGTATCACTATTCGAGCAAGGTAGGGACTCAATTACCCCTGTTTTATATCGTTTCAAATAAAATTTATTTTTTGCAACATATGAGAACAAATGTGATTTTTTTGTTTTCTTGAACATCTGTGAAGGGAATTGATTCTGTGATAATGTGATATATACATATTGTATTGCTCTAGAAATTTTCTGAGTGCAGGTTATTTTAGGTATATTAAAAATAGGGTCGTTATGTTGCCCATTTTCTTATAAAACCTAGTATGCTGATTTTATTGAAAAACCCGAGTATGATTATTTTCACACTTCAGTTATGTATTGCACGTGACATAGGTACATGAGCACCGTGTTAGTATCGTGGGTTTACAGTGTGGCGCTGCGAGCCCCACCGTCGGTATAGAGTCCATAAACCCGTGCAGGGTTTTGTTACTTCTGATTACCTCCCTATTTGGCAGGCGTAGGCAATTCGGTTGCCCCTCCAGGTTTGGGAGGCGGCACACGAATGTCTCCTCCAAGTATGGGCTTAGGTGTCAGGCAGACTGTTAGGCATACTTAGTGCCATCATCCTGGGTTTCCACAGATGAGAGGATGAGAGCTCATGGGTATGGATTGATTTGTGTTATGTGCATATGAATTAAATGATTTTGATTACACTGCCTTATATATATATATATATATATATATATATATATATATGGATTTCTGGTTTGGATTATATATGTATGTATGTTTTGGACTAAACTAACTATGCAGGAATTCTCTATCACTAAAATATTTTTGATCAGGTAATTATTTTTCCTACTGGGCATTTTATGTTCACCCCTTTTACCTTCTTTCTCAGGTGGTGTCTAATGTGATCTTGATGATCAAGAGTAGTAAGAAATCATTTTGACTGTAGTTCGTTTCTTGGTAATGCTAGAAGTTTGTTGTCGTGATGTTTGGATTGTTTGAGTTTTGTGTTAACATTGAACCATAATTACTATTTTCTATTTTGTCTGAGAACTTATGTATATCATTCTGGGATTTGAGTTTCGTTGTGGATGATGATGATGCTTGGATTTATATTTGATTTCACGTTTTTAAATAATTATTCAATATATGTTTAATGGTATATACGAACTGTGGGAGTGGTTCACAAGATGAAATTCTAATTATTTTATTTAAATGGACCATTTTATAAAACTAGAATTTTTGACATTTTTTAAATAAATTAATGAATTTCTTATCTTTATGAAATTCTCTTTCTATCATTAGCCCAAATTTTAGGTCGTGACAAAACCTATATCAAAATAAGGATCCTCGACTCAAGTCGAAAATATTCACAGTAATAAATCCCAAATTAATCAAAAACCCATATTAAAAATAAAATATTTTTTCAGAGGGACCCATAACTCAACTACATGTATTAAGATGTCATCATTAAAGTCGTGAGCTTTACATTCTCTTTTGACGTGTCAACACGTGCGTTCAGAATCAATGTCCAGCCCTGAAAATTGAGCATACGTCTTTTAAAAAAAAAAAAATTGAGCATACGTAATCATGTTAGTTTCTTCTTACATTTTTCTAAACTTTTCTACTAGGCCATAATAATATCTATATGAGGTGTTAGAGCCTTAAAAATATTCCAATAAATTTCTAAAGATAAATAGTATTTTAAGTTATATAATATAGAGCCTATATTGTAGGAACATTGAAATATATATTTTTTTGGAGGGCACGAGTATCAAAATATGCAAATTTAACAAAATCTTATTTATTAGATTTAATTCCAAAATTCATGTATCATTACTGATATTAATTTAAACTTGTATTAGTGGAGAGTATGTCATCTCGTGCGACATAATTACAGGTTAAGGTATAGATCAATTAGGTGTTGATCTCTTACTAGTTCGTAGTGTTTAATTATGGATAGTGTTGTTGTAATTATAAACATTAAGATAATTATATGTTAATTCGACAAGTTTATAACATATTATAGTTTAGTGCTTCTAGCTTTGGGTATGGGTTAGTACTCTTTCCCAACTGCAGTGAACCACAAAGGCAAAAAAAATAAAAATAAAAAAACAAAAACAAAAAATTGAAAGTATATGAAAATATAGTTTGATGGCTTTAGAATATAATATTTAGTTAGCCAGTTTTAGCCTCGAGTGTCCATCCCACGTACCCCTAGAGGGCCTGCACTACCAAATAAACCACCAAATAACTATCCCTTATACATGTCCTTTGTGATTAAAATTAAATTGGTGTATAATATAGTATATAAGAGTATAATATTTGATCGACTTCCCACCCAGAAAAAATAAATGTTAAATGGTGCTTCTCTACTTCTCCTTAAACCATGGTATAGACTCTAGAGGTATAAACAATGCATATTGGTTGATAAAGTAGGATAGTTGAAAATACTGAAACTTTAATAGAATGCATAAGAGGTAATGAAAAAAATTGTTTAACTTCGAAGATAAAATAAATAAAATAGAACTACAATTATTCTCCGTCAAATGAGTATTGTAGCCCATATCTTTATTCGGTTCTTTTTTTTTAATTAATTCTTTATTAGTTTGATTGGAGGAAACTCCTAGCCCTGTTGCTAATTTTGTATTGGATGATATGATGTTTATTGAATAAAAGGTACTAATAGCATCATTCGGGGGAGAAAATAAAAATCAAATACTGCTATTGTCAACTTTTTTATATTTATTTATTTTTTGCTTGAATAGTGATATTGTCAACTTGAAGAACTAGCTAGGAAATTCCAATGCAATTGTGGTTTTTTTTTTTTCTCTGTCTCTCTTTTTTTCTTTCTTTTTTTCCTCATTTTTCTTCTATCTGGGAATATTTTTGGGAATCAAAGAAAAAGTTACAACTATATTAAACCGATTGATTCCACAGATAGTAATCATTTTACACTTGAAATACTAGATTAAGGTAAACATTTTCTAATTGCAAATGGACAAAGCACTAAACTTGGTCATGGCTGCCCATACCATATTAACTAATAATGACCCAAGTTTATTATAGATAATAATAGTATCAACTATAAACTATGGACTATGGAGGATGAGTAAAGAGGAAGTTTCTTGCCGATCAATTACATTGTCAAAAGTTAGTTTCTTTTCCCTTGTAGTATACTCTTTCCCGAGAGCAAAGAGAGAAAATTACAAATAAAAAATTAAAATTAAACTTAAAACGAAAGGGAAAAATTGGAGGAAGACTGAAGGGTTATTTGATCATTTTAATTATATATATATTATATATAAATATATAATAAGAGATTTCTGTCTGTACTTCATTCCAAAAGTTTTAGATTCTTTGATCTAGATCTACTTACACTACATATGTAAAGGACAAAATTCCTTATTGTTTTACACCATGAACTATGCCACCAATTGGCTTTTATATATGAAAAGAAAATAAGTATTATTTGGTATTCATGTATTTTGCTTGGATCAAACTATTTGAGCTATAACAATATGATTAATGTTAATTAGAGGTGGTAAATGAGCGGACTGATCCGCCTATGACAGGCTTGAGTAGACGAGCAGGCCGATCTAGCTCAGTCCACAAAAAATAAAATAGGATTTGGTCTGGGCTCGTTGGCCTGTCGGACTTTTTAACGGGCCAAGAACGGGTCGTATTTGTCCCGATCTAGCCCAGCCCATTCTTGGCCTTTTTTTAACAACTTTTTAAAAAAATGTTTTTTTTAATAAACTTTTAATTGAATTTTTATTTTTAAAAAAAATTGATAACATAAACTAAATATGTTATTTTTTTCTATTGTTAAAAATTTAATAATAATTAAATAGGATACATCATATAAGTTGAAATTGACTAGTTGATTAAAAAAAATTAAAAACAAAACTATTAAGAAAACTATTTAGAATTATAATAAAAAGTTTAAAAAATAAAAAATATTAAAATAAATTTGAAATATTAAAATTTGATTTTATTGATTATCATTTATTACAATTCAAATTATTACTTAAAAAAACTAGTATATCATTAATTATGAGTTTATGACTCATCGTCATCGTTCATGTACAAGTTATTAAAATTTTCGGCTAATTCTTCATTACAAATACGAATAGTATCTTGATTTTACTTCGTCGCTTTTTCTCAATCTTTAACACATACTAGTATCTCAATTATTTCAAGAGCTAGTAAAGTCCTCCGCTTATCTATTATTATCTTAGTCGTAATAAAAGTAGATTCTGAAGAAATCGTGGACACCGAAATTGTTAAAACATCACGAACTAATTTGAAAACACCAAGAATCTTGATTGACACTTCTGCCACTAGTCCAAAACTTTGAAGTTCTCATCATCAAGATCGATATCAGAGTCTAGCTCAATATACTGGTTAAGCTTAAAGGATTATTGTGGATTCATTGGTGGTAGTGGTTAACTTAAACCTGATGATTTTATGATGAGTTACGACCACACCATTGAGAACGAGAATCTCTTATGCTCCAAAAAGAATTATTTTTTTATTGTTCTTCAGTTTGTTGTGAAATATGTTATTGTTGCCTACTGCCAAACTTAGCCTTATATATACTATATACACTTTAAAAAATTTGTCACGAGCATTTGTATATTCAGAATTATAATCTATCTCAAAACATGTAGAAATGTAGCTAATTAAATTAGAAAGACCATTTAATTTACTACTAGGATCTAAAATAAAAGCAAATGAATATAATAAAGGAATTGGAATCCAACATTTCAAAAATACTTCTTGCATACGTATTATAATTTGTTCAAATATAGGGTCACATCTTTCTTTACAAAATATTTCAGCAATAAAACAGATATGACTTAAAATATTTGGAGAAGTAGGATAATAAATACTAGATAATGCAATAATAGCTTCATAAAAATCGTCTAAAAAGTGTACAAATTTTTCACAAATAAACCAATCTTTATCTTCTAATACCAATGAACCTATTTTTGAATTGTAAAATATAGTAATTGGAATTTTATACGGTAATATATTTTTCAACATTAAATAAGTAGAATTCCACCTTACAGACATATCAACTTGAAATTTTCTTGGTTTTAATCTTTGAGCTATACAATATCTTTTAAATTCGGCAATACATGGATTAGAAGCATAAATACAAGCAATAGTATATCGAATATTTTTAATATATACACTTATTAATATCCATACCTAATCTGACGATAAAGTTGATAATGTAACATGCACAGCGTTGATGCAGTAAGAATCCTCCAGTGTATAAATTTATTAAACTGCTAAATAATTTTATAGCCTTTGTATTTGCGGTAGCATTACTAAAATGATAGAGATAATGCGATTTGCTATGTCATATTCTTCAACAACATTTAAAATTCTATCTTTAATAATTTCAACGGTATTTTTATTATCAACAACTCGAAAACTAATTATTCTTTTTTGGATTATCCATTTTGAATCTAAATAATGTACAACTACACTTAAATAATCTTGTTTGAAATTAGCACCCTAAATATCAGATATCAATGCAATACAAAAGTTTCATGAAGTTAGTTCATATATTAATTCTTTATGCATATTTTCATAAACTTTAATCAAATCAGTCCTAATAGTATTTCTAAAAACTCTATTAAAGTTAGGATAATACGATCTTCATAGCTATTATAATCACCATATCCTAACGGTAAATCTTTTATAGCAATTAAACGTACTAGAGACTCCCTAGCTACTAAAAGATCATAGTTCTAAGAACAAACCGAACCATTCTGGGTGCATTAAAGTGTTGATTGAGTGGGCTCCTTATCTCTTTTGTATTTTTTGATACATGCATCACTATGTCTATTCAAATGAGCGGTCCTGCTAGATGGTTTAGCAGTTAATAATTTTTTACAGTATTTACATCTTGTCATTTTTTTCTTCTTACCATTGACTTTATCTTTGAATTTCATATCGAAATGGTCCCATATATTGGAAGTTGTCCTTGCAAGTTTTGAGGTCGTACTTGCACTCAGCAAATAACTATCTTGAAATTGTGAACAACTTCCACTGGTATTTAGATTAGTTTACATTTGGGGGACTTGGTCACCGTTTTCAAATATGTGAATTTGGTCATTATTCATTTCTAAATTAATAGGGATATTTTTTGACATATCCATATCCTATATTAAAAATTACAAATTAATTGATATTAAAAATATTCTAATAAACTTTCTACTAATTTAATTGTAAACAACTACAAATTATAGATTAATTTTAATTAAAAATATTCGAATAAACTTTCTACTAACTTAATTATAAACAATTATAAATTACAAATTAATTGAAATAAAAATATAATATTCTAATAAATTTTCTACTAACTTAATTGTAAACAACTATAAATTACATATTAATTGAAATTAAAAAAATCCTAATAAACTTTCTGCTAACTTAATTGAAATTAAAAATAAAGTCTTGTAGAACTACTAAGTTACTAACTAGTAACTACGAACTACTAACTATTATACTAGTAATAATAATAAACAATTAAATATACTACAAATTAAAGAAATTAAAAAGATAAGTGTGATAAATAAATTAAATTGTACCTTGAATTAAGTTTTATGAGTTGTGGAGAGTTTATAGACTATGAAATATAATTATTAATAATTAGTAAATAGTAATTAGATAAGAGAGAAAAAGATAGAATTAAGAATATAATTAGAGATTTAGAGAGAAAGAATGAGAGAATAAAAGAATATTTGAAAATTGTAACTTGTAAGTGTGAAAAAATAGTGAAGAGTATAAAGTATTTATAGTATAAGAAAATATATTTTTTTAAAATAATAGTTTAAACTTTAAAACAAAAAAATAAAAAAAAATATAAGATTCAACAGTATTATTACCGTTGGGCCAATTTAAAAAAAAAAAAACAGATTAAAGACCCAAACAATTCTGAGCCCAAAAAAAAAGAATAAAAATTGAGTCGGCCGAGCCGATGGCTCATGTGACCGGGCCAATTCAACGGACCGAAAATCACAAACCTAACCCGACCCTAACTCTAGAGCCAAGTTTAACCCGAATCTTAAAACTATCAAGTCAAGCTATGGGCCGGCTCGTTGGACTAGCCCGAATTGACGACATTAATGTTAATTAATTGTTTCATGATTAAACAAATAAAAACATAGCACATTCCCAAAAGGTTGTTTTGAAAACGAATACTTGTTATTTTCAAAATTTCTTCACTTTCAAGTCATATTAGATAACTAGTGGCATATCCTTTTGGACACATAGAAACAACCACTTGTCCCTCTATTCTTTTTTGAAATTTTATTCCATTATATATATGTAACTTTCTTACACAAACAATGAAAATAACCCACCGAACACGCATTGATATAAAAGTTCACAAATATATATATATATATATATATATATATATATATATATATATATATATTCTTGGACATGCATCTCAATGTTGGGCCAAAAAATGTCCCACACCGTTATCCACAAAGGAGCACCACACCCAACACTTGCTTTCCCATTTTAATAAGTCACATTCTTGAATTTTCTCATCTTAAACTGCACACCTCGAAAGATTCGTGTGCTCTGTGTACGTGGACAAACCCTCTTATCACGTTTCACTTGTTTTATACAGCCCAAGACACCTTATTTTACCAAATCACCCCCTTCTCTTGAAATGACCAAAATACCCTTCACTTACAACTTGAAATGACCAAAAAACCACCTTTGACGTAACACCCGAGGAGCCGGCTTTATGGACTCTATAGGAATTCAAAAAGTGGCAAATACCGGTCAACTGTCCTCTCCTGTTACACAGTCACCTTCCAAGCATTGGGTTAGTTAAAAGAAACTTTCATATACATCATATAGAAAAAAAAAATATATATATATATATAATACCAAATAAAAAAGTAACAAAATTTTTCTTCCTTGGAAGATGAGAAAATCGGGAGAAGAGACCTTCAATTTGAATGGCTAAGATCATTAAAGAAGCCAAAGTCAAGATGACTCAGATTTGCCGGAGAGTTGTTCATGTCAACATCCGGTGGAGTATACTAGAGAGGGTTTCCATTATAAAGCAATTTTTCAGGTTCATATGGGACAGAATTGTCGTTTGCTCAATTGGCAAGCCAATCCGGTACCGGAGACTGCCGTGCCGGTCGGTTTCGGTTCGAAATTCCGCGGTGGAGGCGATGGAGGACGGTTCGGCTTCCGACGAGGCGGCGGCGGCGGCGGCGGCGGCGGCGGAGGAGGAGTCTGACTCGGATCCGGATTCAGTTACTTTGAAGATCAGTTTGCTTGGTGATTGCCAGATTGGGAAAACAAGCTTTGCTGTGAGTAGTCCTCTGTTTTTTTTTTTTTTTTCCTTCTTTTAAATTACTATATATTTTTGTTTTTGTTATAACACAAGCTCATAAACACACATCTTAATTGTTATGTATATATTTGAACCTTAGAGAACAGTTTATTATTATTTTTTTTTTCGTTTATTTTTTGTTGTTTTGAAGATAAAGTATGTGGGAGATGAGCAGGAAAAGAAGTGCTTAAACATGTCAGGACTAAACTTAATGGATAAAACTTTAGTTGTTCAAGGAGCCCGGATTTCTTTTAGCATATGGGATGTAGGAGGTATGCATTTACATCTTGATGTTACACTTTTTTTTTTTTTTTTTTTTTTGGACTCGTAATTATAAACTTTTATGATCAAACTCATTTTCTTGCTGGAATTTTGTATTTTTTTTTAGGTGACCAAACATCCCTTACTCATGTGCCAATCGCTTGCAAAGATGCAGTAGCAATTTTGTTCATGTTTGATCTTACTAGTCGGTGTACACTAAATAGGTATTACATAATTAAGGTCATAATTTTCTCATATTAGTCATGTTTAATAATTTAACTTGTGTGTTTAATATTTCTCTACTATTTACAGTGTTATTGGATGGTATAGTCATGCAAGAAAGTGGAATCAGGTAACAAAAATAGTCTCTACTTCTCTTCTAAATTATTAGAGGTCACTGATCATTTAGTAAAGTAACAATTATGTGGTGCTAATTTCATCAAATTATTAGCATTAAAAAAAAAAAGTCATAATCATTTCTTTTTTATTTCATGAAAAAATTGATCTAATCCTTGAATAGCAAAGTGCTGCAGTAGTTCAATAATTGTTCATGATGCTTTTACAAGACTAAAGTCCATTTATTACTGATCATTTCAGTAAAAAGCAAAGAGTACTGATCAAAAGCATGGATTTAAGAGGAAATTGGAAAATGTTGATCATCATATTGATGTGAATTTAAATACATAAAGTTCCCAACATAAAAGGATTTCAGCACAGAATTTGATACTTTGCCCATAAAATGGGTACTTGTGGAACATGACGAACCCCTATTCTTAGGCATTGTTTATCACAAAGTGATTTATGCATCAAAATATTTTTACTCTGTACAAGAATTTCTACAGTTTCTAAACTTTACTGCTTCATCTTAATTTTCTTTTTCAGACTGCGATTCCGATTTTAATAGGAACAAAATTCGACGATTTTGCTAAACTTCCTCCGGATCTTCAGTGGACAATTGTGACTCAGGTAAACAATTTTCTCCATAAACTTCTACTAGTGCAAGTGCAAATTTTACAGTTTTAACTTTCTCAACAATGTTGCAGAAGTTACCATAGTCCAGACTTCTTTCTAAAACAGCATCATTCGCTGTATCTTAAAAAGAGTATTATTATTATTATTATTATTATGATTATTATCCTTAAGACTATAGTTTTCAAAAAGTGACATTCCCCTAATCCAAACATGTGAACGTGAAGAATGTTTTGAGCCACTGAGGGGGTCATGTTTTGTTAAGTCTTGACACTTACGTTCCCCAGACTCAAGCCTTTGTCTCTCTAACATTTTGCCCACTCCACCCCTTCCTCTTTCTGCGTTAAAGATAAGCACAAGAGGGCCACATGTCAATTAAAGTGGAGTCCAAGGATTAAATTTGCAAAAAGAAAGCCTTTACTACTTTTTTGGTCTGCTGAATAAGCATGTTTTGAATTAATATCTATTTTTCTTTTGCTAATATTTGCAGGCAAGGGCTTATGCAAGGGCTATGAATGCAACACTTTTTTTCTCAAGTGCAACTCACAACATAAATGTCAACAAGATATTCAAATTTATCATGGCTAAGCTCTTTAATCTGCCATGGACAGTAGAGAGAAACTTAACTATTGGAGAGCCCATCATCGATTTTTAATTTTTTTTTTCGGTTTTTGCTAATAACTAATTCATATGTACATATTAGTTTGAGAGAAAAGCGTAATTCTTTTTTTAATTTTTTTGGAAAAAAAAGAAAGAGTAAAGAGCAAATAGAGGGAGATTCCAACCCAACCCCAAAGCTCAATGACTTGTTTAGACTTTTATGTTTAGTCTCAATTTCACACCATATTAATACTAAAGAGTGGTGATTATTATTATTATTTTCCTTTTCTTATGTGGACATTTATATTGTGTGTTCTATATTGATCACTATGAAAATACAAGACTTTTATAAAGGGGTGACTAAATGCCACCTATCTAAAGCAAAAATCATTTTCATTTTCCATTTCAGTAGTTGAAATTTATATTGTGGATTCTATATTGGTTACTATGAAAAACAAGACTTCTAGATAGGGGTGACTAAAGGCCACATATCTAAAGCAAAAATCATTTTCATTTTTCGTTTTAGTATTCTTTTAGACGTACCATTCAGGGTATCCTTTCAATCAATATCTATGATTTATTGATCCAAATTAATTCACTATAAGTCAACATTATTTCAATATAATCATCTAGAAGGATATATTAAAACACAGTAAAAAGTTTATTAAAACAACATGATACAATCTTAACAGAAGCAGGATCCTTACAAAACAATCCACTTTATTTGCCTTCTAAACTTAATAATACTCAAATTACAAAAGAATAAATAATGTCTTCTTAACTCAGAAGGATTGAAATTTGCAGACTTGGTGAGGCTTTCTTGATATTTTGCAGCATTTGGGCCTTTCGAAGGCTCACTTCTGCAGATTCACCATGGCCCACTTCTTTTGAAACCTTAAGGTCAAGGTTTTCCATAACACTACAAAAACTGACAAAATATACCAGCAACAGAAAGGTATCATGAGATCCCTTGAAGCCGTTTACTTCAACCACCTTGAGAGTTTTATGAACACATGAATAAATTGGTAAGCATTGAGTCCAACGCTCATCAAAAGGAGCCTCATAATCCTGAAAAAATTAATAGAGTTAATATAAAGTTTAGTTAAGACTACTCACCATTATATAATGGAATTTTATAAAAAGTTACACAAAGTACTAACCTCAAGAATTCTTATATCAGGGCTTACATCCATTTTAAGAGATTCTAGACAATGAAAAGCAAAAATTTGACCCCATAAAGTTCATTTTCATGCATCGCAGTCTTTAGGATCAAATGTTTGATGTCCAAACATGGTCTTAAACTATAAGGTTTCTCTCTAGTAGGAATAGCCTGAAACCAAATAGTACCACTTTAGAAAATAATGTAGAAAAATGAAAATAGCACAAGAAGAGGGACATTTAATAGCATACAAATTAATGTACCTGAAGTTAGTAACTACAAACGGTTAAAGTTTTGACCCGATAAAGATCCACAAGTAGCTTCTGAAGAATGTCACCATATTCTTTAAATTCAGATTCGACCCCAAAATCAAGATCAGCCTCTTCCATCCTCCAAGTTCTATTAATTTTAAAATTGCAAACTCGACCCGAATATTTAAAGAATTTCATATTTGGTGCCTCAATTAGTATCCATTTTTGAAGAACATCACATTTGTCTATAGTCAAACTTTATAGTTGCAAATTTGGTCCATTGATCTCAATAGCCTCTGTATTCCAACAATTCTTTAAACTCAAACTTGCCAACAACTCGCAATTCTCAATCAAAGCCTTGAGAGTTGAATATGATAATCTAATCCACCCCAAGGAAAGTTGTCTAAGCCATTTGAAATTCTTGAACTCGGGCATAACAAAATTGCAAGAGAACAACTTAAGAGATCTAACAATCTTGCGATCATAAACATTCATAGGCAAATCGAACTTCGCTTCACGATTGATGTTATCATTCTCAATCCATGTCGGATCAGAAAAATCAAGCCAAAAAAAATTCACTTTCCTATCGACACAAAATGTAATGCACCTAGTAACATCATCATGATTGTTTTGTGGCATAGAACATGTAAGAGCAAACTTATCTAAAGAAGAATCTCTATAGTTTTCAATCCAATTTGACATCAAATTTAAGAAACTCCCTCGGATTCGAACACCATTATTTACTTCCGCAATAAACATGTCGCCGGAATTCGCAAAGAAGTACTGGTCGAATCCAATTTTTTGGGATGATCACCAAATATGATGCCAACACTTAGCCAGAATGCAAGTTCTTGCGGCTTCTTTGAATGGTAAGAGTGAGACAATGTGTATGAGAAGAGATTCAGGCAATTTTCCAATGAAATCGAAGCATTCCAGAGCCATGGCTGTGTCTTTTTCTTTTTTTTTTTTTTTTCTCTTTCCGATTGAGTTGCATAATATAATTTTTGCAGTGAATTTATACTGCAGCAACGGTTGTAACGATTCCAATGGTTGCAATGTTTGGAAATGCCAAAACGTGTACTTTTGGCGGTTGGTCGTTAGTTTCTCTTGAGCAAAACGACGGGTTTTGGCGGATGCACCTTTTTCTTTTTTAGGGAGTTACTTATAGGTTTTCAAACGACGCACCGTTTTGTTTTCGTTGCCTTGGTTTGTTTAAGCCAACGACCCTAACCCGAGTAGCCAGGGAAAACCCGATCCATCAGGGGAACTTTTGGGCCGGAAAACGGGATTGAGATCTCCTGTTTCAAATTTTTGGAATAAATCAATACGACAAAATGATTAAAATTTGATGGAGTAAATTTCTCTTTCAACTGTTTCCACGTGGCTTTGTTTAATAGGTAGAATAAAGTTAGAGGATAAAGCTACAGGACAGGTGATCTCTCAGTGCAATAGAACGAACGAAGTGTCGTAGAACAGAATAAAGAAGAAGCCGCAGAAGTACCGAACCCTATCGGTAGTACTCTACTCTGCTGCCGAGTTCTTCACTCAGAGACTCACTCCGGTCCGCCATTACTGGAATCTCACATCTCAATCTTTGAATCTGGTAAGTTACTTTCTCTCTCTTATTTTCCTGGAAAATATTTTCTCGAAAAATTATTTTTCTTGCTTTTGAATTTGTTTTGATTCTTTTTTCTTTGTTTACTGTCAATGGCACCTTGAATTAGCTTCGAGAACAAAAAGAATCAGTTTTTAGGCAACAAAAATTTACTATCTTGTACCTTAGGGTTTCATATATGAACTTCCCAATCAAATTTTTTTTTTTTTTTTTTTTTTGGGTGTATAAGTTTGTATATTGGCATCAGTGTTTGATTTATACTTGTGGGTAAATATAAGTTGAGCAATTATTTTTGAAGATATTTTAAATTGTGAAAGTTTGTCCATCTGATCATTGTTTATTTCTTGTTTGATCGAAGTTTTCCCAACCCACCCCCACCGCCCCGTTTTCTGTGTGTGTAATGAGCCATATATATGGGCATGATTAGACTATTCTACCATGTAAGGGATAGTAAATTGTTGAAACATGTTATGAACTCCAGGTGGGTGTTTCAAGCTGCTGCTTTCGATCTCCCTTTAAGGCTGCAAGGTTGAACTCTATCTTTATAATCACCTCATAATGTCAGTGTACTGATCACACAATATATTACAAATGTAGCTTTGCTTTGGCTTTTTAGGTTGTTTCATCAATCAACATGGCTGTTAAATGTTTACAAATGCAGATAAAGAATTTTTGGAGAAATATATAATATGCTAGAATTCGAGTATGTTAATAATTGATATATTTAATACGGAAAAAACTGATATACTTGGTAATTATTTCTTTGTTTAATTCCTATTCCCATTGGAAATGATAGAATTCAGAGAACAGGAAGCCCTCTTGTTGATACCACCTAAACTGGTTTTTCTTATTGTTCATTACTATTCACTTGAAGAGCACACGTAATATTGAGCGGGTTCTCATAGTTTTCTTATGGGTAATACCCATGGAATAGAAATGCAATCCAGTCCAAAACCTCTTTTTCTTTTGTTTGGCACTATGTATATTCTCTTTTCCCTTAATGTTGATTTTTTTGGACTCCTACTATACCCCTTATATTTGCTTATATTTTCTTTAGTTTTGTGTGGTGTGTTCATGGCTGCTTTTTGTTCTTTGTAGTTGGGTTGTCATTTTACCAAGTGGTTCCGGCAAATCGCAGTCCTACCAAGCCCTTTCAAGTTGGAGCTTACTCTATATCCTGGGGTGCAGGTATGATAGGGTATAATTTGCATTTCTTCTACATTACAACATCTATATTTGAATCTCTAGTCCATGTATTTAGTGTCCTTATTTTCCACCACAGTTAGTTGTCTTTTCTAGTGTATGTTTGGCTACAGAATTGGGTGCATGGCTTTGGTGTTGTCTAATTTACTGGTGGAAAAATTTTGAAGGCAGAATTTGTGTCTATTGTCTAGATTAATTTCTTATTTTCATGAGTACAGATTCATATGCTTGAATGCTTTATGCTTCCATAAAAATATTAGGCTCTGTGATTAATATTCTTAGTTAGACATGAGTCGAAGTAACATCAGTCAAATGACACATCTTAGAGATCATATATTGGAACAAATGTGAGCAAATTATTTTAATGGGAATTACTATAAACAATGATACTTAGTAAAGTTACTATGGTATTTAGGAATTGTATTTTTTTTTTACTTTATGTATAAACTTGTATATATTTAAGTGTGCTGTGTATATGTGTATAGGTTAGGGCATATTTAAATAAGTATGTATGACTTAAAAATCATTATTGTCAATTAACATGATTAAAATGAAAAAAATACTAGGTTATTATTTTTTTGATGCTAGAAAATGAAGTTCTGTAACATTCAATTTCACTCTCAATGATTTCAGGCAGCGAAGTCTGTTACTGTGTTGCAGTTTCGCTCATGGGACGTAATGTGTCAAATCATTCAATATCTCCTGTGAAGGGTCGAGGTTCTCCTCATAGGAAGAGCCCATCTCGTAGAGAGAGATCGCCAACCCGGCATAGGAGCTCCCACAGGGGTGGCTCTCCAGCCAGAGAGAAACATCGGAGTGTTGCTAAGTCTCCAAAGCATCGAAGGTCAGCCTCTCCCAATCCTCGTTCTCGTTCTCCTTCTCCACGGACAAAAAGGTTAAGGAGAGCACAAGCTGAAAGAGAGTCTGGGAAAGTGAATGAGAGAGAACATGATAGAAATCCTGGCAGGGGAAGTGATAGAGGTTTAGCAAAGGAAGGGGGTTTAGAAAAAGAAACTTGGAGTGAGAGAAAAGATAGAAGGTCAGGAAGAGATGACCCTGATGGCAAGTCTTCTAGATCAGGACAAGGATATGCTACTTTTCCATCAGAACGTCACCACAGGAGTAGACATAGATCTCACTCACCTCAACCAGATGTGGATACCAAAAATCATGAAGGGGAGAGGGTGAATGAGAGAGACTACGAAAGGAACAATGGCAGAGGGAGCAATAGAGCGATGCAAAAGGAAAGAGATCAAGAGAGAGAAATGGAGAGCATAAGAACGGAGAGAAAGTCTGGAAGAGAAGATACTGATCACAAGTCTTCAAGATCAAAACACGGACGGTCTACTTCTCCATCTAATCGACATCACAGGAACAAGCATAGATCTCACTCACCTCAGCCTTCTGCTGATACGAGAGCTCGTGATGAGGTGTCTGGTGATATCCACTCCTTCAAATGCCTTCTGTTTAACAAATTTTTTCCCTATGATTTTATTTTGTCTTCCAAAATTGTTGATGCAAATGGTTTTTGGTGTTATTGTCAAATTGGCAAAATTAATTTTGTAGAGGATAAAATTTTCAACTTTAACCTGTTGTGGTTGTCGTATGTTGGTTGAAGTATTTTTTGAGTATCATGTCATTGTCATATTTTGGTTGAAGTTTTTAGAGAGTATTGTATCATTATATATGGTCTCTTTTTATTTTTACAACTTTGTTTGTAGCGAGTATGAGTAGACATAGAAGTGGCAGAGTAGCATGGGATGATACTAGCGAGTATTTACATGCTACATTGACTTTTTGACTTGACTCAATTGTATGCAAAGAGATGACTATAATTCTGGTTCCCCTTCCCCAATTTGATCTTCTGTTTGGAAGTTAGAGCATTAAGGAATTAGTTATATATAAATTGGTGTTGAAGTATGGATGTTCTTGTGTACTCTATGCATCTTAGAAATTTTATGTTTGTCATACTTGTAAATCAAATTAAGAATGAAGTCCATGAGATAAAGGCTTGGAACGATTACTTCGTAATTTTCAAATTTTAGAATAAGCTTAGTTACAAATTGTTGGAACAATTTCTTGGTAGTTGTTACTGAAACATTAGTCTTATTAAATTGGTCATATCCTCCAGTTCCAGTTTCGGTATGGTATAGTATTTGTCTATGTATGAATTATTTTTTGGAATTAAATTTCCTAGATGTTTAGCTATGGTACAGTTACTTATAATCTGGCTTGGTGTTTTCCTGAAGTTCCTAACTATAGGTCTTTTGATATTATATTTCAGGTGCCAACTTCAAGAGGATCTGAGGAAAGGTGAGCTGCAGTTTGAGTGTTTAATTTATGCTTGTGCTTTGACAATAATCCAGAAATATCTCTTTATTCAATAACCATAAGGCATTTAAAACCGTAAAAAAATCTTTGGATGGGCTGACTCTTGGAGTTTTACCTGAATTTGGTATTAATGTTCATTCTTTTTCATTTCTTTTGGTGGTGTGGAAGCACTGTGGGTCTGCTGAAGAAGTAAGTTCTAGTCAGCAAGGAGAATAGAACTTAATATTGTATTAAAGTGTTAAACTATTCATTGAAGTACTGACTAATAACAACAGAAATAATAATTGAATTAACCAAGAAACACTCGGTCACACAAAAATAAAAAAATTAATGCACTGTAGTTTAAGAGAGATATTTTAGAAAGCAGTCCTTAAGAAATATCGCATTAGTGGCATCAACATGTGTGCTGGTATCTAAGGATCTGAAAGCATGTGTCCAATTGCAAGGAGCGCTTGATTTTGCATTGCATTGCATGTTACTTTTCATTTTATCAACATTCTAGGAATTGAGACATCATCTTTTATTTGTTGGTTTATCTTCTGATTTGGGGTTACTTGCTTGGGCAGGAATGATGAAGATGATTCAGTCTCCAGAATGAAAGCTGCTGAGGAGGTGCTAGCGGCCAAGCAAAAGGTAATGTGTTGCATAAGTTATTCATTGTCGTTGGGTAAAAATGGAACCAGATTTGGCTGTTATAGGTCCTCAGTCTCCTATGTTTCGTCTTCCAACTGATTCTGTGATGTATAAATTAATTTTTCATTGGGATAAATTTACAGATCATGTATTATTCATTCTCTGCACTAATATTTTTTGACTTGCAGGATAATCCTTCATTTGAGCTTTCAGGAAAGCTTGCTGCTGAAACTAATAGGGTCAGAGGTGAGGTCTCTTTTCCCTCTTCTTTTATCTGTTAGTTTTTTGTTTTGAGCAGTGTGTCCTTCATTTTTCCTCTTCCCCAATATCTTTTGTGTTTGTAATACACTTTCTAGAGTTTTCATATCCTAACCCTTTTTATTGATGATGAAAAATAAATAAAAGAGGAAACACCGACCTATCTAATGGTTTTTACTTTTTCAGGTGTAACATTACTGTTCAATGAACCCCCAGATGCACGTAAACCTGATGTAAGGTGGCGGCTTTATGTTTTCAAGAATGGTGAACCTCTCAACGGCAAGTTTTACGGAACTCAATTCTTCAAGATATCTGCTAGTTGTTGCTCCGTTATGTTTGACGAGCATGCATATCTTTAATAGTGAAGTAATGAGTGACAACAAGTTGCTGACTAAGTGGATGCTTGGTTAGAAAAACTATTTATAGAAGCTACCCATCTTTGCCAACTTAAAAAAAAAGTTCGTATGCTAATATTGGATAGCTAATGAATATCCTTTAGAGGTATTGTAGTAAGACCTAAGAGGGTCCACAATGTGGAATCACCTTTTTTCTTAATTGAGCTGCGACCACTTTCTTGCTGTGGTCTTGTTATATCCTGTGTTGCCTGAAAATGTTTGTGCTGAGGTTTATTATAAGTCTGTCGTATTTTCTGACAAGTAACATTTGATTTGCAGAACCTCTTTACATTCATCGTCAAAGCTGTTACCTTTTTGGGAGGGAGAGAAGGGTGGCTGATGTTCCTACAGACCACCCATCCTGCAGTAAGCAGCATGCTGTGATACAATTTCGGTAGGTTTGTAATTCACAGTTATGTTTTCTCGATTCAGATTTTGGATTATTTACTGCAAAAGAAAATTAAAAAAAATCACGTTCTTGATTGGGGAGTAATTCTTTCTATTTTTTTTCCTACCATGCCAGGCAAGTAGAGAGGGAGAAACCCGATGGTATGCTATCAAAGCAAGTAAGGTAAGATGAAGTTGACTTGTCTTTGTCCTCATTTCCAGTAATTGGAGCGAATATTATATCTCATATCTTACTTCTTCTGTTAATCAGGCCTTATGTAATGGATCTCGGAAGCACAAACAAAACTTTTATTAATGTAAGTGGTTCAGGATATGTACTCATGTCTGTCTCACTCGTCATATTCTGTTCACATGTTTTCATTCTACAAGTAAGCATTTGGTTTCTGCGGTGGTTGTATTTAACATCTTCTTACAAACGCAGGATGTGGCCATTGAACCTCAACGATATTATGAACTTCACGAAAAAGATACCATTAAATTTGGTAATAGCAGGTATGCCACGAATCAATACCCTACTTTTTGTTTTACTTGTGATACTTAGTTGTCTGCTTAATTAAAATTACACACTTCATACTTTTCCTTTGTTTTTATAATGGTAAACGAAAATGTTATAATGTCAATAGTCTCTTTCTGTCGATATGATATGGTCCGCCTTGTTTGTTTACTGCACCTTTTTTTTTTTTTTTTGGTTGTAGTCAACCGGCATTTGTTAACTTTTTTCGGATGAAGTCTTACGGTTCCTTTTGCGTAATTTTTGAATCGTTTCTTGATCTCACATGTCTGCAGCCGAGAGTACGTGCTACTGCATGAGAATTCTGCTGAATGATGGAGATCAGTTGGCTTTCTTCAAGGATTTGCCTTTCAGTATTTTCGAACGTGGCATTTTTGTTTTTTCCGGCATGGAAAGTATTTACTGATGATGTGGTGGTTTTTGACCTTGTTCTTACCCATCATTTTGATTCTCGTCTTCCGGAGTCCTGCGATATGAAACATTTGTAATCTATGAACTTGGGTATTTCACTGGCAGCCCTTTCAAACTGAAACAGTTTAAAACTTTAACTTATGATCCAACTGTTGTTGCCATCGTCAATTTTTTTTTTTTTTTTTTTTTTTTTTAAAACTGTTTTTTTCCCTTCGAGTGAAGGCCGGTTCATTGGACTGTAGTTTTACTTGTAAATTGAAACAGTTCTTTGGCGTTCTCTCATGATGCTGTATTACAAGACTCATGGCCATGATGCACTAGGTCCTTAAATGCAAATATTTTACTACGTACGTTGATCCCATAATCCTAACGAAACCTACCAACTGTTTTACTGTGGAAATAGTTTCAAAGTCGGCAGGGAACCATTTCAATTGCGGCATTGTATGATGTTAGAGTACGCATATCCATGAAAAAGTGAAATCTGACGTGACTCATTCAGTTTATGTTTGGTACTAATACACCTTAAAATTGTGGTTTTACTACTAAGAAATCAGTCTTGATGGAACTTGGAAATATCTTACTTATCCTTAAATCAGTATTATATTTCCACTAAGTCTTGTAACGACGCATGCACCTCATCCAAACATAAATGATGATCATATTTCATAGATAGATATGGAAAACTTGTAAATTGATATCCAAATAGAAAAATTACTTTTAAGAAAATCCCAAAAAATTATTTTCTTTTTAAAGAAGTTCACCCTTTAAAAGGAGAATAACTATTAATTTGTCATATAGACAAAAATGGAAAATTCTCAACAAAAATGGAAAATTCTCACAAAATCCAATTTGAAGACAGGTGTGGTCCCAGTGTCATCTACTTGGCGAAACACGGAAGAATCCACCACCCCCAATTCTCCACCAAACCCTTTTTCCATTTATATAATTGTGTTATAAACCCAAAACAGTCTTACTAGTATAGTCTAAATTTACTTGTCAAAAAGAGACACGCACATTCTCTCTCTCTCTCTCTCTCTCTCTCTCTCTCTCTAAGATGAAAACAATGGCAGCATCGACTTGTTCTTCTTCCACCACTTGCAATACCCCAAACTTTCACAGAGCCTCATACCCTTTCTCATCTTCTTCGGCCTCCTCCTCCCAATTGCCCTTCAAGCTCCGCAAATTTACCTCCCGTGCCACCAGGGCCTCTTCCATCTCCTGCAGTCTCATCCGCGACCCTGTAATGCAGCAGGACCCGAGTACGGAGGTGGCTCCGATTCTCGATCTGCCCCGACCCGATTCTTTCGGGCGCTTCGGCAAGTATGGTGGTAAATACGTCCCTGAAACTCTCATGTACGCCCTCACTGAGCTCGAGACCGCCTTCCATTCCCTTGCTGGAGACGCTGACTTTGAGGTTCTTATCCCAAAATCCCTGCTTTGGTCTTGTTTTTGGCTTTCGATTTCAGCTTCTTGTTTCGATGTTGCGAGAAGTGAATTTGAATGTCAGTATTTTTTGTTTCTGGGTTTTTGAGTTTTTGTTTTTGTTTGGTATTTTCTTTTCTGGTTAAATGGGAATTTGTTTTGGGGGAATGAAGATTAATGTATTAATACAAATGGGTGAAATGAAATTCATGATTCACAGAAATTCATGAAATACAAAGATTAATGTATTAATACACATTTGGTTTTGTTTTTCTTAGTTGGTTTATTTTTTGTGATTGGCATTTTTCTTGGGGAAAAAGCTGTAGATGATTTGTGTCAACATATAGTTTTAATGGGAGGCTTGTACTGAAATCATGAATTTTATAATACCCATTATAGCATTGTATTAGTTCGAGGATTTAGGTTTACTATATTGTTGTTTCAGCCTTATGTTCTGCTTCTGTTCTGTGTATTAGTTAGTTTCACATGTTTCTTTTCTCAAGATAATAATCTGATTGGTATAAATATCCCCATTTAGCTTCTTCCTGAGGTAGTAACTGTGGGCTTATTGGATGAATAACTCTACATAATATATCATGATGAATTAACTTATTGGGTAGATATTTAATGTTTGCAGAGAGAACTAAATGATATTCTAAGGAACTATGTTGGTCGGGAGAGTCCTCTATATTTCGCAGAGCGCCTGACTGAGCATTACAAACGTGCTAATGGTGAAGGGCCTCACATTTACCTGAAGAGGGAAGATCTCAATCATACTGGGGCTCATAAAATCAATAATGCTGTTGCCCAAGCTTTGCTTGCCAAGCGCCTGGGCAAGAAACGTATCATTGCTGAGACTGGAGCAGGTCAGCATGGAGTTGCTACTGCTACTGTATGTGCTCGGTTTGGCTTGGAGTGTATCATCTATATGGGCGCCCAAGATATGGAAAGACAAGCGCTTAATGTTTTCAGAATGCGGCTTCTTGGGGCTGAGGTTTGTTATCTGAGTACCTAACTTCTCAAGTGTTGCAGTCAGTTTGTTTTACTTTTTCTCATATGCTGAAAACAAAAATAAGCAGACTTGTCCTTTCTACTCTACTTTGTTAACAAAAGTAATGGCACTTATTTGGCTTCTAGTATTGTACTTTAGTAATCTCCTCTTTTACAGTGTTTGTTTTGCTGAATTTACCTTCATTTGTACCATAAATACCTTCATTTGTACCATAAAGTAAATTTAAGGGATCAAGTCACTTTCTATATCGACTAGTGGATGAAAACTTGAACGAAATCTCGTCACCTCAGAAAGTAATGATGTTGCATTTCTTGGGAAAGTTAAATCTTTCATAAAGAGCACAATTTGCTCTAGTGACAGTTCTGTTTCTGTGTGTGAAAATGTATACCTTTTCCCATTGTTTAAATTTGAAAACTAAGCTTCTCTTGAAACAGGTGAGGGCAGTCCATTCTGGGACAGCCACATTGAAGGATGCTACATCAGAAGCTATAAGGGATTGGGTGACTAATGTGGAGACAACCCACTATATTTTGGGCTCTGTTGCTGGGCCACATCCATATCCCATGATGGTCAGGGAGTTCCATAAAGTGATTGGTAGAGAAACAAGAAAACAAGCACTGGAGAAATGGGGTGGGAAACCAGATGTGCTGGTTGCATGTGTTGGTGGAGGTTCAAATGCTATGGGACTATTCCATGAGTTTGTTGATGACAAAGAAGTTAGGTTGGTTGGGGTTGAGGCGGCCGGTTTTGGATTGAACAGTGGTAAGCATGCTGCAACATTGACCAAAGGGGAAGTTGGTGTCTTGCATGGAGCCATGAGCTACCTTCTGCAGGATGATGATGGCCAGATAGTTGAGCCTCATTCTATTAGTGCAGGGTATGACATTTAATAGAGAATTGCTGCTATTATTTTACTTGATTTTTTTGTACCGCTCGGACTTTTCTGACTTTACAAACTTCTTTGTTGCATTTAGCTTGGATTACCCTGGAGTTGGACCCGAGCACAGTTTTCTTAAAGATGTAGGACGGGCTGAGTACTATAGCGTTACTGATGATGAAGCATTGGAAGGTATGACTGCGGGATCCCAGCGTTGTTTTGTCCCTAGGAACTAGAAAATGTTTGGCACGTGAAACATTGTCACTAATTCTTATGCCTTATGGTCCCCCAGTGGCCTTTTTTCCATAAATTTTGAAGCTTAATTCCTTTCTTGGATAATATTGAACATGCTATAATGTGTTTATCATTTACTTGTCAGTCCATGTCCTTGAAAGCTCTTGGCATTTACCCAGTGCTATTCTTGCTGGGTCAACTAAAATATTTTCATTGATCCATCCATCATTTTACATTAGTGATATATAATCTGTTCCTGTTTAAGTCAGATTCTTCTATCCACATGTCCCTGTTATCCAACGTGCTTCTTTTGTATGTGCAGCTTTTAAAAGTTTATCTCGCCTCGAGGGAATTATCCCAGCTTTGGAGACTTCTCATGCACTTGCATACTTGGAAAAGCTGTGCCCAACTCTCCCAAACGGAACCAAAGTCGTACTCAATTGCAGTGGCAGAGGGGATAAGGATGTTCAGACAGCCATCAAGCATTTGCAGCTCTGAATGTTCCATGATTCAATGGGCCAAAGGGTCTTCTCCGTTGTTCTAAGAAAGAGTGTCCTACTTCAAAAGTTGTTAGTCCAAGCTATCTTGTCTACTTTAGAACCTGCTTTTAAATGTATGAACAAGTCAGTGAAAAGCTATTTAGAATCCTTTTTTGTTCTTCTTTGGAAATGTCTTTCTAGTGGCCCTGTAGTTTGTAATCACACAGAGGACACTCTTGACGTTTCTTTGAAATAAAGTTATTTAATTTTAATTCTAGACTTGGTGATAGACCCAACCAATGTTGTGATGCTAAAGTCAAATTACTTTAATCCTGCATGGTTAGATTCTTATACTATTGTGATGCAAATGTCAAATTACTTTAATCCAGCATGGTTAGATTCTTATACTAAGTTTGAGTATGTAATCCCAGTCATCATAATGGAACTTTTCTGATGGATTTCCTAGCTATGATTTTCACAAGGAAGATAAGTAGCTTCTTCGGACTTTCTACTGTTGATTTATATGACAATGCATTCATAAAGGATCACAGAAGTTATTAGCAAATCCTACGAAGAGGTTTCAGACAAAATATGAAAAATCAGTACATGGAAAATCAGTATTTTCCTATGTGTAATCATTTCTAACATCCTAGTAATGATAGTTAATATTCGGCGACTAAACAGAGTTATTTAGATTCTTAAATATTCATATTACTATCTTCAATTTTCCTATTAATCTAAAAATTTAGAACTCTTTGTACTAAAAATTATTTATCTCATTTTCATGTTCATCTTAATTACTAATTTGAATTTTTGAAAGATATTTTAGAAGAAAAAAAAGAAGAAAAGTTCATTTTATGAATATGATATTCTCTATGTCCCCGTGATGCGTATGGCACCACTCAAATTTTCCAGTATTGAATTTTAATATCCATAATTTTATTTATTTTTAAATATATTCCACATGCTCGTTCAGTTTTCTTTTTTTTTTTTTTAATTGTTTTTGCACATGTATTTGTTTGTAAGTCTTAATACGAGGGGTTTGATGCATCCTGACCCTGCACTCAAATGGAGCCTGTGGACCCAAGTGGGAGGGTGTAACGCTAGTTTTTCTTTCCTAATATTCCTCACTTTATATTCAACGTACTCGTTTCTTCTCCTTTTTTTTCCCATAGAAACCCTAATTCATCTCCTTCCATTTTATTTCTTTCAACTTTTATGTTCACTAATTTTTGTTAGATGTTGCTTAGAAAGACAATTAGCATATTGAGATATGCACATTTATGCCTACCATTTAAACTTTAAAGAATTCATTAGAATTTTGAAAGAATATATTATGTGATAAGGATTATATATATATTTTTGCAGCATTTATGTGATAATTACTTGAATCTGAACTTTGCTTCTTTATTTATTGGAATATCAGATTTGATTTACTTATTTGCAATAAAATTATTTTTAGATCATTATTATTATTTTTATAGTCTTGGCTTTTCGAGAACTTTGAGACGATGTGGAGATATTTAATTGAAGCATACTTAATAAGTTCTTATAAGATTATTGAATCTTGTGTGAATTTCACTTTTAGTCCACGAGCTTTGAAATATACCACTTTCTTATTTTGAATTATGTTTTTCGGTTTTTGCCTTTGAATTTTAAAATATTGAGGAAATTTGATTTTATATAGTAAAATTTCAAAAAAGTTTGAAAAATGAAGATTTTAAAATTTTTTGAAAAAAAAATTCATGGATTAGTTTTAAAAAATGAACACTTTAAAATATTTAGAAAATACATCTTTTACCAATTGATAAAGTGCTTGAGGTAACTTTTGAGGTAACTAATCAAATTACTTAAAATAAGGAGACTAATTATCTCAAGTAAGTCTGGTTACCCTAAATAATCTGATTGGTTACTTCAAGTGTTTTTGAAAAAGTCTAATTTTAAAATATATTATCTTTTCTAAATATTTCTAAAAGGTAATATATTTTAAATTAATTTTTTTTTAAAAAAGTGACATTATTATATATAACTAAAACTGAGCAGTTTTGTATTGTGCGAACAACTATTTTTCACTGTACAAATAATGACTCCTTTGCTTTTATGCCTTTGCCCTTGGGATGTTTTTCATGGTCTGAGTCTGACTTGGCTTTTTGGTCTTATTGCATAATAGTGTTTGCTTTTTTTAAACGTTTTTGCCATTCGAATTTATACCGTGATATGCTTTTGACTGTAGCTTTTTGGTTTTTTCAGTTCCTTATTCTGTTGTTATATTTTTGCCATTGGAATCTCTTTCATGGCCTTCGTTTGATTGTGGCCGTTTGGTCTTTTAATTTTGAAAATTTGTGGCTTAACTCAATTGTCCTTATGCGTTTGCTTTTATTGAGGGATTGAAGATGGTTTTTTTTGGAATTCTCGAGCCACTGTTATTGTTCCTTGATAATATTGCCCTTATGTGTTTTGTCTTTGACTAAGGCTTGGGCTCTAGTTCTTTGGTCTTTTCACCATCTTGGCTCTTTGGATTCTCTGTTAGACTTGGTCTTCGCCCCTTCTCTCTTTCTCTTTTGTCTTCTTAATGTGTTCCTATTGCCTCTCTCTCTCTCTCTCTATCTTCTCGATTATTCACCTTCCTATTTGTTTTTTCTATATTTTCTTTTATTCTGTTATTTGCTTTTGTCCTTGTTAAAGTTGGAGCCCTTATTTCTTTTTTTCTTTTCTCTGATGATTTTTTCAGTCTTCTCCAATATATATTCTTTTTCTCCTTCAAATTTTTTTGGTCTTACGTTTTTTTTTGTTGATGGGCTTTTTCCCTCTTTTATCTTCTGTTTTTGGCATCTTTATTTATGGCCCTTGCCTTGGTTGGTTAGATTTGAATGCTAATGATCTTTTCTTCGCCTTTGGCATTTTTTTTCCAGTTCCAAATTTTGTTGTTTTATCATTTGTTTATCACATATTCGTTCTATCTAGGGTTATTCATTAGTTTAGTCTTAGTTTTGGTTGTATGCTTGTGAAATTGCTTCTATTTTTGCTGATTATTCTTGCTATAAAAATTTTTAGAATTTTTTAGAGTCTATTTCTGAGATAAGTTGTTATATTTTTTAATTTCTTTCAATTGATATTTGTTATCTTTTTTAGATATATTAGTGTTAATTATTATTTTTGTTTTTTTAAGTGATTTGTCATTTGGTATTGATAATCTGATACCTCTAATTTAATGTTGTGCTGATATTTTGTTGCTACTGTTATTCAAAAAAGAAAAAATAAAAAAGAGTTATTTTTTACTTTACTTTTATTTATATTTGTATGTATATGGAATTGATTAAACATTTGTCGATTATTTTTGTGACAAAAATTTCTAGAATTGTTTAGAGTTTATCTGCGAGATAATCTGTTATATTTTTTTTAATTCTTTTCGCCTGATTTTTGTTATCTTTTTTAGATATTTTGGTGTTAATTGTTTGTATTTTTCTTTAAATGACGTATTATTCAATATTTATGATTTCATACTTTTGATTTAATGCTCTTCTGATATTTTATTGCTACTATTATTCGGAAAGAAAGAGTAAAAAAAAGTGAAAAAAATTAGAATACCATATTCAGTAAGTCGTTGAATACCTTTTTTTTCTTTTTTTTTTTATTTTTATTTTTAAAGTATATAGATTTTTATTACCTCTTAGCTTTACATGTTGCCATGTATCCCTTCCCCCTCTTTCTTAATGTTTCTTATTTCAGTTGTACTGCCCTCCGAGAATATATAGTGAAACTATTTACTTACTCTGTACATTTTAGCTATTTTAATCTTAGTTCTTACTTTGAGTTTACTAAATCCATTGCTCTCTTCCTTGACTGTACTTATTATACTTTTACCCTTTGTTCTAACCTTCACATAAGTTGTATTTTTTCTAGAGTTTGTTTGACGAGCATTTCTTTGCAACTGTTTCAGGTACTATAAGTATTTATTGTAGTCTTTGAGTTATAGTCATACTATATTATTCTATTAATCAATGTTTGTTTTATTTTCTATTTATGTGTTGTTAAAGTCTTTAACTTTTTGTCATTGTATTAAGTGCTATGTACTATGAAAGCTTTTTATTATACTATGTTGTTGGCTCTGAATTTCGATAAATATTATTGCATGTTTAATTACTAGACACTGTTTCAATATTTATTCTTCTGTTCTTAATCTTAGTTTCGAATTTACTCAGATTTTGTTATGCTTCTCTTTAATATGGGCTGTTTAAACATTCTCTTTAGCATGGACAATCTTTGCATGATTTATTTAATGCTTTTTTGTGAGATAGTATCTCTTTTTTGGAATTTGTTAAATGTTTCTATCATTATTTACCATTTATTTATGTATAAGCAATGTTGAGCATGGTTAAACTATGTAAACAATTATTTTTTATTGTACAAATAAGAGTGACTCCTTTATTTTAATGCCTTTACCCTTGGGATCTCTTTTATGGCCTGGGTCTGACTGTGGCTTTTTGATATTTTCATTTCTTGAATTTGTGCCTTGATGAAACCACCTTTATGTGTTAATTTTGTTTCAAGAATTAGACATAACTTCTAGGTAATTTTACCGCTTCTTCCACTGTTCTATCGATTGATAGTTGTCTGAGTATATTATTCCTTTGCCTTGCCCTTTGCTCAAATACGTCTATTGATTTTTCCTGGTCATTTGACCAGCTTGGCTCGTTTGATTCTTTATTATACATGGTTCTGACCATTACTTTCTTTCAGTCTATTGTCTTCTTGATATACCATCCATTTTTCTTTCTCTAAGTTGTACATGTCTTCCCTTCTTGGTCTTGTTCAACTTCTTTTGATAATGTCTTATAGTCTTTTGTGTAATTGGTGATGATGATTACTAATTTCTTATCACACGGAGTAAAATGCCAACTGCCTGAAAATTGCCATCTATATCGATTTCAAAGTTTTCTATGTTAAAAACATCTCTTGAACTATGTATATATATTCTATGTACTTTCTTTGGTATTTAATCTTTTTTCTCTCTTATATTATTCTATTTGAAAAAATACAATACTAAGGCTTTGAAAAGAGAATGTATTTAAATCTAAATTACCTTTTTTATTATTGTCACTACTATCATCATCATCATCATCATCATTATTATTATTATTACTATTATTATTCCTTTTTGTTCTCTATGATTCTACTCTTTTTTTACAGCTAGCTCGTAATTTTGTCTATCTCTATTTTTTCAATTTATTAACTTATTTATTTCCTTCCGATTTTTCTCTTTTCAAAAAAATTGCTCTTTTTTCCTTTTTAAATATTCTTCATTTTAAGTTTTATGTTTTTTTTTTTAAAAGCCTTTATTCACTTAGTAGTTTTTGGGCAATTATGCATTTGATTTTATCTTTGTTATACATTGTGATATAACATATATGGCAGATTTCAATATATTTTCATTTTCTTTCATATGTTTATCCGATTGCTAGAAATATCTGACTTTGCAAAAGGCGGTTTCTTAGGTAGTTGGATAAGCATTTACAAATGGATTATCTAATAGATTTATTATTTATTGATAATACTTGCGTATATCAGAGCCAATTTCTTTTGTAAGCATATATACCTATTTATACATATTAATCTTTATATGTTGTACAATTATAAAGACAATAAACAATCGGTCGTGCCTTATCGATTGAGATTTTAGTTCTTTTTATTGCCAGAGAAGAAAATAGAAGCTTATTATGGTAGAAGACCGCCAAAAGTTGAGGGAAAAAAAATAAAGGATTGTAACTAATTTTGTTATAAAGTTATTTAAGAAATTTTCTATTGGAATTTGTTATATGTATTATTTAATATTTTCTCTATGTAATTTTAAGGACTTTGATTTTGTGCTGCAAAAAATATTATGCCCAAAACATGATTTTAATAATCTTTGTATTGCATCCATCATTAAATAGTTATGGTTTTAAATAATAAAATAGAAACATAATGAACCAAAATAATTAATATGCTAAAACATTGATTACAAGGAACAAATGTAATTTAAACATTTTATATAACTAAAATAGCACATCTAAAATTTCATGTTAACAATTTATAGGTTCTGGTTGGGATCTAATTATCAAAAATTTTAGCAACGAAATCAAAACCATAATAAGTTGGTATAATCTATCTAGCATAGTATTTACATAAAAGACACAATTCTTGGTAACAGGAAAAAAATAAACAAGTGAATAAAAAATTAATATGTGGAATATAAAAGAGAGAGAGAAAAGGTGAAAACAAAAAAGAAAAGAGAAGAAAGGAAAAACTATCATGATTAAAATTCTATAAATAAATAATACACACTTGATCTACAACAATTAAGATATTAAATTTAAAATATCATAATAAAAGATAAATATTTCTAATAATTGCAACCATATTAATTATGAATAAATTTAGGCATAAAATTTTTATGTCATACCTATAAAATTTTGAAACTAAATTTTAGTTATCTAGAACATAAGTAAACTTACATCTTTAGAAAAAACTTAATAGAAAAAAAAACGAGAAATAATCCACAAGAAGGAGGTGGGAAAGGGAAAAATAACAAATAAAAAAAAAAGAAAGAGAAAAAAGCTAAGATGATGTATTAACAAAAAACAGATAACTAATTAAAGAAAACAAAAAAATAAATCTAATTATTTAAACAATGAAAAAAAAATTACAAGGAAAAAAGAGTGTAACAAATGTTTAAAATAAATACAGAAATTACATAACTAAAAAAACAAAAAAAAAGATAAAATACTTTAAATTTATACTTTGTACTAATAAATAGTTAAATACGATTAATATTAATATATGTTAATTAAAAATACATACTTTCAATATATGTCCTTAGAAAGGGGGAAAAACTTTTACAATTTCCCACTCCCCAGCTGTAATTTTATAATTATTAAAAATAAAACTAAAAAAAAGGAAAAATGTAGTTACCATATACGATAATTAACGTAACAATATAATCATAAAAAATAACATTGAATCAAAATAATAAGAAAAATTCATAAGAAGATAAGATAATTCATACTACACATAAAACTATATTAATATATAGATAAGATTATAATAACGACATTACAAATAGTAACTAAATTCTAAATAACTTGAAAAAAATGCAATAATGCAAGAACATAATTTGAAAAAAGCCATGAACAAAAATGCTATGAATATTTTAGATATATTGATATCATTATAACAATAATAATAATATAAAATATAATTCATATAAAATGTTCATTATTTTATGCATAAATAATATTGTTATATTATTCTATAAGTTTTGAAAAAAAATGTATTCATAGTAATATGTTTTTTTCTCTCTCAGTGTTTTCTTTTCTTTCTAATTAAATAAAGAACAAGATGGTGTCAAGAAATTTTACATCATTACAACATAAACATAAATAACGTTATTAATGTCTTCTAAATGAAAACTCTATTATTAGCAATGATGATATTCAGGATCATTAATATAGGAACTCCATTATAGTTTCAGAAAATATTCATCGATCATAGCTTATTCCAAAATCAAATTTCACAAATTCAGAAAGATATTTATTTCATTCAACTGAGCCATCAATGTCAACTAATCTCATAAGCATACGAAAAAAAAATATTCTTGTTATTATAGATTTAATTCATCAAATATTTTCTCATCTTTAATTCTCATTCAATATTATATTACAAGTGATATTAACAAATATCACGATCTTGGATATTGCTCTTACTTCTATGAATATTGCAGTATATCCTTTTGGTTTGATGAATCTACTAAAAGAATATATCCACCAAAATATAATCTATATTGTAAAGATGGGAGAGTCAAACTCCCTACAATAAAATATCTCCGTCCTATGCTAAATCAATTACTTGATTATTATAGAGAGCCTTTAAGTACATATTTTCAAAAAAATATTTGAACTTTTATTTCTATGTTTACTTTTATATCTTTTGGAGAAAATATAAAACAAAATACAAAAAATTTAGACAGTTTGTATATTTTTAAAATCACCGATCAAGTATACCATCTTATGGAATCTTTATTGCCAAAAAATGATAACTCTGCTAAATTCTCTCAATTATACATATATGAGACTGAAAAATGAAATTGAAATCAAATATCAATTTTTTCATTTGATGATGGGTCGAAGGAATTGAAAAAATTAATTATTAAAAAATTGATTAACATACTTAATGCGAATAATCAATTAGTAAAGCTTTTCCGTATGGTTAAAGTTAGATATAATGAGAATGAAATTCTATCTAAGAAATTAAGATTAATAGGACGACGACCTATAGATAATAATTAGTATGAATTACCTACTTCAAATAATATAGGAAGACTAATTGCAGGAGCTATTAGTGAATATGAAGAAGAAAGAGACATTATAATTCAAGAAAAAATAAACAATTTATAGAGAATAACAAAATTACATCCATCTTATATAGCTCTATAATATCCTCTCTAATTTCCATATGGAGGGGATGATTATAGAATTGATTTAAATTAGAATACAGATAGACCAAGAAAATGTCCTCCAAGAAATAGAATACCTATGAGAGCATTTTATTGTTATCAATTACAATAACATGAAAATATAAATAATATTTTATTAAAAAATGTTAGATTGTTTTAGTAATATGTAGTTGATGCATATACCTATGTAAAGAAAGATCGATTAGACTATATAAAAAAATCAAAACAATCTAAGATCTAAAATTTATCAAGGTATCCAAGACGCCGTTATAAGAGGAGACATAGATGTAAGAGTAATCGGAAAAAAATTATTCTATTGTCTAGCCATACTGGAAGTCCAAGATATATGATCCAGAATTATCAAGATGTAGTGGTAATATGTAGACAGTATGAAAATCTTGATTTATTTATAATATTTACATATAATCCTAAATAGCCTAAAATAACACATGCCTTAAATAAAATTCATAGTAAAAAAACCTAAAGATAAACCAGATATAATTACATGATTTTTTAAAATGAAACTAAATGAAGTTTTATTCACCATTAAAACTGATAAAAATTTCGGCACAACTATTGCAGGCCAGACCTTATTATCTTATCTAATAAAATAGAATATACAAAAAGTGCTGGTGTTAGCTGGAATAAAATTTTCAAAAATATTTTCATAAAATCAGTTCAAGAATACCATAGTTTTGTAAAATCAAGAAATGCAGTAGAATTAGTCGTTTATTTTTTTTTTACAAAACATTTCGAATTGTGATCTAACATAAATTAACTCTTGATCTAGATAAGAATAATACCCGGAATCACTTCACATACTTCTTATTTTCCCGTCTATTCTCGAAAGTCGTTTGATTGATCCGGTGAGTAGTCACCTTCTTGGTTCCCAACAAAGAGATCCACAGACGAACAAGAAGACAATCTTCTCGAAACGATTTTTTCGGGTTGACAAAAAAAAAACCAAGGATGGAATCCCTATGGTTGGCCCATTTTCTGCTCTCCTTCTCTCTCTGTTATGTGTGTGACACTTTCTTCTCAAGGGGTTATTTCACGTGTAGTGTTGTATATGTGTAGTTAGAGAACTTTTTTCCCAACTATAGAGATATTAGTAAACCTAAATGAGCTTATTGGGCTTGTTGGACTCAACTGATCATCAAATAACTATTGGGTTTTAATTTGAGCTAGATAGAGGACCAGATGGATTCAAAAAGCCCAAGCTCCAATAGACCATATACCCACTATCATAATTAACTTAATTATGATTGGACCTTGTCCATTAGGGCACACCACTATAGGCCCAATATTGAACTCTTGGACTAAATGTCATTAATTTTCTATAAAACTTATTAACAATTAATTAGTTTGATCCATTTAGCATATACTATACCTGTAGACATACTCTTAATGCAATGCCGTACTAGTAGGATGAAATTACCGTATTATCTCTCTAGTACTTATTTACCTTTTAGTTACTTTTTTTCATCTAATGGATAATAGTTGACTACGGTGTTTGTATGTGCTAATACTAACACAGTCAAATTCATATAGTGAATACTAGGGCTCTAGTTTATATTATCCAAGTACTTGAAAAAACTCAAAGTGACATCATATGCATGGTGTCCATCATGAAAAACATTTTACATATTTCATATACCTTATCTTCCAAGATACCGGAGTTTGAACCATAAATTGGAACTAGTACTTTAGTGACTCAAAAAGACAAAACACATAAAAGTAAGTTCATTAATCACTAGGATTAAGGTCTTCTACCATAGTACTAGATTAGTAAAATTAGAAATTTGAGTTACGATACTTAACCTCAAATTCTAATTCACTAGGTTCTGTTTGATGCTGTTATAACTTTCTTATAACATAGTATTATTTCTATCCGAAGATTCACTTCGATAATCAGAGACTTCATTAATTAAATAGATAATACTACATTCTATGGCATAGTAAAGTATTCCATCTTCAATATGCAGAATGCGAATAATTTAATTTAGACATAATGAAATAAAGAATATAATGTCTCTCATATATGAACTCATCATACGAATAATTCTTTATTACTCATTTCTTATCTTGGAATCTTTTTAGATGTTTGCATAAGATAAACATACACATCACATGTATATCAATGGGACACAAATAAAATAAAAATTTATAACATAGAATTTATTAATAACAAAATAGACAAATAAATAATCCAATAAATATTGTTTATAATGTCTAAATAATAAACTGCTTTATAAGACATTATTCTAACAAAAAGAATAATAATCTTTATCTTTAATTGAAACTAATATTTTTCTTTTGTGTTTTTTTGTTGTCTTTATTTTCTTATGTGGATTTATATGTTGTTAAAATCTAAAAACGTGGTTTAACTCATTGTTATTTCTTATTTTGGCTTCATTCAAATGAAAAATTATTTGAACTATCACAAATAAATAAATTTATTTTAGCTGAAATACCCAATCACGAGAAAATACCCACAAGAGTATAACATCCTGGCAGAGTTCATGATGCATGGACTATGTAGTGTTGCTAAAATAAATGCCCTATGTATGAAAAACTCAATTTTTCTAAAACATTCTCAAGACAATTTAAAAACGAAAATATCATTGAAGAAAATGAATTCATTAATTACCAACGCAGAAATATACCGTTTTACATACAAAAAGATGGTATTAAATTAGATAACATATTTGTAGTTCCTTATAATAAAGATTCATGCTTAAAATTTTATACCCACATAAATATCGAAGTATGCTCATAATCTATGTTGATAGAATGTTTATCCAAATACTTGACAAAAGGTTTAGAAATAATAAGAGCAGTAATAGAAGATAATATATGTACAAAAAAATTTGATGAAACTATTTATAGAGAAATAGACGAAATAAAAAACTATATTAATTGCAGATATATAACACCGTACTAGGCTATGTGGAGATTATATGAATATTCTATACATCATAGAAATTTAACAGTACAAAGATTAACAATTTATTTACCACGTATGTAAAATATAACATTTCATTCAAACCAACATCTTCATAACATAGTTGGGCAACTAATAATAGAAAAAACAACTTTAATAGAATGGATGAAAATAAATAAATTTAAAATATATGCTAGACAATAATCACACACAGAATTCCCTATTCAAAGTTTCTAAAATAGTAAAGACAAAATTTAGACCCCTAAAAAATTATGATATTTAATCAAAAGAACTTTTTATTTCCATCAAAGCTCTAGAGAATTATATTATTTAAATTATTATTAATTCATCAAAAAAGTGCAACGAGTTTTGAATCTATATGAACCATTAATGGTATAACATACTCAACAAATCAAGTAGTATGTAACATATTAGGTTTACTAGAAGATAATAACGAATAGAATAAATCAATCCTAGAAGCCTTATTTTGATCAACGTCACATCAATTACGACAATTATTTATAATAATCTTACTGTTTTGTAATGTGAATAGTTCAACAATATTACTTGAAAATTATTGGAAACTTATGAGCATAGATATTTTACACAGAATAAAAATTTTATTCAATAGTCTGAATTTCTAAATCCCCAAAAATGAACCATATAATTATGTATTATATAAATTAGAAAATTAATAAAATTTAAATTCATCGACTTCAATAAATTTCAATTTATTGCTACTAACAGGAACATTAATTGACGATTTAAATAATAAACTTTTATGAGAAGACTTAGGCTACGATATTCATAAATTAAGAGAATAAAACACTATCTTAAAGAAAAACTTAAACAATGAATAACGCTATATTTATAGGCAAATTATAAAATCATTAAATAATAAAAAAGAAAACTTATTTTTTTACAGATGGACACGGATAATTTTTCCCTTATCTATAGAATACAATAATCACCAAAATTAGATTGAATAATAGAATAGTATTAGCTGTCACATCATCTGGAATAGTTTCATTATTATTACTTAAAGACAGAACTGTACATTTAAGATTTCGAATACTTTTATTAACCGATAAATTTTCCATCTATCCCATCAAAAAAGGAACTTAGTTAGCAAAATTAATTGAAAAAATATCACTCTTATTATGGGATGAAGCACCAATGAATAATAAACATTGTTTTAAAAGACAAGACATTATAAGATTTAAAAAATAATTTTGACCAATATTTTGGTGGAATGACAATTATATTAGACAGTGATTTCCGACAAATTTTACTCGTGTATACCTGTTGGAACAAAAGAAGATATAATAAATATAGCTATAAATAACTCTTACTTATGACCATATTTTAAGTTATTATCACTAACAGAAAATATGAGATTGAAAAATCCTAATACTACAGAATATGAAAAAAAATTCTTAAAATTTCAAAATAGACATTAAGTGTTGGAAATGATACTGCAAAAATAATAAAAGATTCTAAAAATGAAGATGCAACATAGATTAAAATAAGTAAAAATTACATTATACGATATGAATCAAACCTAATTGAAAAAAGATACCAAAATTGACATATAATGACTTCAAAAAAAGTTTTAGTAATATCAACCATATGCAATACAGAATAATAATAACACCAAAAAATAAAATAGGAAATGATATAAATAAATATTTGTTGTCCTTAATACGTAATGAATCGAAAACTTATTACATTTATGACCCAATAGTAGCCTCAACGGAAAAGATTGATGAACTTAACTTATTATATTCCTATGAATTTTTACACACTTTAAATTTTAACGGTGTACTACTACATGAATTAAATCTCAAAATGAAAAATCTAATAATGTTATCATGAAATTTAAATCAAGCAATAGAATTATGTAATGGAACTAGACTTACGACCACACAATTAACAAATAGAATCCTAGATTGTCAAATTATAAATTCAAATAACGAAATTAAAAGTATACATTCCAAGAATAGAAATGATTATAAGTGAATCTAAATGGCCATTTACCTTAAAAAGATGACAATTTTCTGTACAAATCTGCTATGCAATGACAATATATAAAAGTCAAGGACAATCACTAAATAAATATGTATTTGTTTAGAAAATAAAATCTCTACATATGGTCAATTATACATAGCTTTGTTATGAGTAACAATCCTAAAAAGATTATATATATTAATAAATGAATCCATTAATAAATATCCAACTCATGTTAAAAATATAATTTATGAAGAAGTTTTACATAATGTTACGTATGTATAAATATTATACTTCAACATGAATATATATACACTTCCTAACTTTTCATGCACCAAATTTTCAAATATTCTAAATATAATTGTCATTTTATTAATTTTTTTTGTTTTGTAGTTGAAAAAATGACATCACCAATACGATCTCTCAAACCAAACGAGGTTTATACAGTAATAGAAGCTCATATTAGTTGATTTTTGTATAATAATAACTACACAACAGGATGAATGATAAGTCTTGACTGTGTCATAGTTGATCATGAGGTATAAAAACAACATTAACTTACCTTATATTAGACTTTATTATAATTTAATATAATTAATACATATATATTTGAGTATTTAACTTCATAAAATATTACATAACAACTAAATCTCTTTTTTCCTAAAAAAAAAGTTACAGCATGAAGTAATTCGTGGAACAATTAAAGCTAGAGACATAGATTACATCTCGAAACAAACAACTAAAAGATAAGTCTATCAAATTAGCAATTTCAATGTAGCACCATATAATCAAAATATAGAATTGTTCCTTATATTATGTTGCTACAATTTGTCAGAGCAACATCCTTCGTTCCAATAATAACCTAAATAATAAACATCCCAATGCATAGACTATGTTATGTAGATTTTAACTAATTAATTTCAAGGATAGGTACCCACAATATTTTATCAAGTATCATTTATTACAATATTAACTCTTTACTTATACCTACTAATATCTAACTGAGTTTTCTCGTATCAATTTCCCTCTTTTATATCAGATATCATAGGAATGTTAATAGAAAGATAAGATTTAAAAGAAACAAATGTCAAAGGAAAAATGACACTGAGACGGACATTAACAATACAAAATATCAAGTAATGAATTCATTTATTACAAAAATTCACATATATATAAAACTTTATTCTTTATCTAAATCATACTCTAACATTATCTCATTTTGTTGTAGGAGCGCAAAATTATAAATCACTTTATGGGGAAAAATGACAAAATAATTTAATACAGATATTGTACAAACTATGAAAGAGCCAATCATAACAATCTTCACATCTATGATACTAAAATAATATCTAGATAATTAATAATCATATTTGATATCTATATATAAAAACAATTTCATGCCTCAATTATATAACAATTAACATAAATTATTATATTAAATCAGAAATATATATGCTACAAATATAGGCAAAACCATATCTTATATGAATATAGATATACTAGAAAGTAACGTAATAAAAACAAGATAATAATTACCTCTCATATTTCTTTTTTTTTTTTCAAAATTATATGAAAAGAAAAAAAAATCATATTTTACTTATCTTTATTAAATAATAGTTTTTTTTTTAATTTTTTTACTAATCTATTATCAAGGTTTCAGCATATAACACAATACAATGAGTTCCTACCAGTTCCTACTCTAAAAAAAATACAACCGCTAGAATAACAAAAACTACAACGGGAAAACAATTGCAGAATTAAATCAGCTAAATCTTTTAACACAACAGGTTAACTAAAATATAATAATATTAAAAAAAATCTCATTCTATATTCCAATTTATACTAATATCAATATTTTTTTTCTTTACTTTTAGAGAATTAAATTCACAGTAAAAATAATAATATTCAAATTTGAAACATATCAAGGTTGATATTACAATTACTACTACCAATGTTTGAGATAAGTTCAAGAAGCAAGAAATGAATGGTGGTGCGACACACATAACCATCTCACATTAACTCCAACTCTATGGTAAAAAATATAATCTAATAAATTATATTAATACTACCTTAGTTAATTAACACATATAAGAAAAAAAATATATTTCACATAATTAAATATTAATTAACTTGTTTTCTCCTTTATACTAAATTTCTCTCTCTTATTACTCTTCCAATAGATATAAATTAAATACCAAGATATAAAATGAAATAGGATTCATTGTCATAACAATTTTTAGAAAAACAATGCAAATTCTAATAAAAAAATCATGCTCAGTACTAATAATATAAGAAGACCACACTGATTCAATAATATTATTATGAGTAATTGAGCAACTATGTAGACAGACAAAAATAATTCCGATTTATTTCAGAATTAGATGAGTATTAATTGACATAATTGTGTCAAAAATATTATCTCTTTTAGCACCACCAATCATCTTAGAAACAAAAGTAACACCAACCATACCATTGGATTTGAAAACAACTGATCCAAAAAAACTTACAAAAAGGTAAAAAAAAATATTACTAATTTATATTTAATTTAATATAATAGATAATATATTACTCATAATTTAACTAATAACATATCTTTTTTATATTTCAGATTAGAAACAACATTAACAAAAGCATAAAAAACAAAAATTAATCAAGTAATTAATACACTCATAATTAAAAATAAACACTTCATATTTGAACAAAAAAAAAATTCATTATGTTCTGTTTTCCAAAAAAAAAAATATTAATCATGTTTTTATTTTTTTTCTTATTCTACTCTAAACCTTTTTTGGTTGCAGTAAAGAAGAACAAAAAAAAAACAGAAAACAAAAGTTGTAATATAAACTAACAAGTTATTTCAATATAAAAAATACTTTGTAATATTTTAACCACTATATTTTTATATATTAAACAAATATCATATTATTGTAAAATATTATTACTTATTATAAGTGATATAACAAATATTTGATATATAATTATTGATAGAATATAATATTCTGTATTTAATTCGCAGCAAATACGCAGGCTACAAAGCTTGTTATCTCTAAATAAATCCAAAATTTTTCAATAAACTCGCCTTATCTCAAATTTTTTCAAAAATTTAGACTTTAGGCCTTGATTTTTTAAGAAAGATTTAGTTTTCGTCCATGATCAACCTTTATTTATCTTAATTTTGGTATCCGAACATGGACAATAATCAAAACTAAGACCGAAAAAAGAAAAAAAATTATGAACTAACGCACCTCAAAGTTCGAAGACCAAATTAAATACCCAACAAAAATACAGTGTATGTGTACTTTTTTTGAAAAAAGAAAAATTATGCTCCTACTAGATTAAAATAGTGTGTGAAGTTTTTTTTCTCGTTTTTTTGGGGAAGGATATTCTCCTATACTTTTGGCCCTCGCGGTAAAATCTCCAAAAACGAAAAGAAAAGGAAAATGAAAAAGAAGTAATGAACCCTTCGTGATGCTGAACGGAAATTGATAATTTGATTGAAACAAAAATCAATTTTCAATGTCTTTTTCTATTTTATCTGATTAACATAATAAGATTGAGATTATTTTTATCTTTAAGGGGGTCTCTAGTGGCCGCTTAATTTGCTACGTGAATGATGAGTTTCTATTATTTTAAAATAAATTCAATGATCATTCATAGAAAGGCATAAAAAATAAATAACTAATCAAAGTAACATTGATACAAAATGGATTCTTATCTTTGGTGCATTAATTAGTTTTTAATTTGTAAAAATGTCTACATCCTACATTTACAAAGATGAACTAATAAAATAGTATCTTATTTAAATTGTTAGGAGTCAGACCAATAGTCTCTAACTTCTTCCTAAAAGAAGAATGCATGATTCATGACCTCAAAACCATGGTCAGACTCAAAAGTAAGACCACAATACTGTTAGAATGGGAAAAGAGCTAATCTCTATACATACCAATTATAATAACCCAAAGTGATCGCTCTTTCCATTAATCAGTTTATTTATGAGCACAAATAAGTAGGTTTATACGTTTGTAATCAGGACATTATGAAAGAATTCTAAATCAACTGAAAGGGTGAAGCAGATCATTCCTAAAGTTCAACACCACACTTCCATTAACCATTTCAGACCGATTTCACTGTGCAACGTAGTCTACAAGATTATCTCTAAGATTCTTGCCAACACGTTAAAACCTCTCATTGACAAATTTATTTGGCCCAACCTAATCGGCCTTTGTGCCTGGCCATAGTTCTATCCACGATAACAACATCATTATCCAGGAAGTAATTCGCTCTATGGGCCAAAAAAAAAAAAAAAAAAGAACCTAAAGGTTGATTAATGGCTCTCAAGTATGATCTTGAAAAAGCCTATGATAAAATAAGTTTGGAATCATTTATTCTCTAAGGTCTTCTGTAGTTTTGGGTTTCATGAGCAATGGATAGATGGGTAGAAGGATGTATATCCACTTTAGGTTATGTTTGGAACCCGAATTTTGAAAGAAGTAAAAGGTTATAGAAAAAGAAAGAGAAAAATATTTTTTCTAAAAATTTATAGAACTTTATTTTTACATTTTCGATTTTACTAATTAATGTGTCAATATTTTATTTATTGAAAAATAACATCAAATCAAATTTTTGCTTTTTTAGAATTTTTTTTAACTTTTTTTTTTGTTTTAATTAAAATAAGAGAAAATAAAATCTCCTGGAATTTTTTTCTTTCCCTCTAAAAATCCAAGTTTTAAACGGAACCATAATCTCATGCTCATGGCCTTCACTACACCATATGTTCTTTGTTGATGAGTTGTTACTATTTGGCTGAGCCATTGAAGTTGAAGCCTTGAGTTTTCTTGACTGCTTAAAAAGCGCTCGTGGTCGTTGCAGAAATTCACACCTCTCGAGACTTGATGCTAAGCCCAGGGCCGGCTCAAAGGTTGTTGGGGTCTTAGGCAAATCCTCAGAATAGGACCTTTTATATTTGAGGAAAAAAAAAGATTTATTAGAAATTTATTTTTTTTACTTTGTAGGATACAAAATTATTAGTCAAATCTTTATATTCAAGTCTATCTAACAAATTTTTCTCAATAGACAACATGGTTAATCCATTTAATCTTTTTTGCAACATAATTGATCTTAAATAAGACTTTATCAATTTTAATTTTGAAAAATTTCTTTCTGCAGAAGCAACTGTTATAAGAATTGTTAACAAAACTCTATAAACAATCCATGCATTTGGAAAAGAGCCAACTTTTTTAATGAAATTAGGTACTTTAATTGGGCTATTGTTTTCTTTTTGAAAAATTTCTTTAAAACTCTTAATTCTGAAAATAAATCAAGATAATCTATATCGGAAAATTCATAATATTTTAAAATATCTTCGAGATTCAAAAAAATATATTTTTAAAACATCTTCCTCCAATGACTTTAATTTCTTAAAATTAAATAAAAATACAAAAATATTTTCACATACCTCCAATTGCTCAAATCTACTTTTAAGTGAACAAAGAACTTAATCAACCATGCAAACAAAGTAATTAATTCTAAAAGATTCTTTAAAAGATTGTATTGTGTCATGATTATCATTTTTTTTGTCAAATCTTTTCTTTCTAAGAATCACACGTTTTTCACGAAATTTTAGTTTTATTTCCATTTCATTTGTAATTTCTTTAGTTGAAAAATTATAGCAGATATAAATCCATTTTCCATATAGTTTCAAAAAAAGAAATCAGACTTTTTAATTGATCCATAGCTATATCAATATGCATATTATTAAAGTCTTTGAAAGTTCTTACTAACTGAATTAACAATAAATAAAATATCATACCAAATAGTCATACCTAATAAAAATTCAAAATCCTCTAATTCATACATGGCTAGATATTTTGTTTCACTTTTTATTTTAGGATTATTACTAATTTTTGTAAGTTCATACAAAGCATCTTTTATGTATGAAACTTGAAATCTAATAGTCTTAACACTTTCAATACGGCTTTTTCAACGAGTTTGTGATAATGATTTAACGATTAAACCAGATATGTTATCTTTTAATATTTTTTATCTCGTGGGTAAAGAAGAGAATAATGAATATATGTATTGTAAGACTCCAAAAAATGATATAGCTCTAATACAAGATGTGGCAATATTACGAAGTACTAAATTAAGACTATGATAACCACAAGGTATATATAATACTCTAAGATTTATCTATAATAATATTTTCTGCACATCTTATTTCTTTCCTTTCATATTAGATCTATTATCATATTCTTGTTCTCTTATGTTATTGATATCAAATCACATATTTTCAATTTCTTCTATAAGTTCACTAAAAAGGCCTTTTCCAGAAATATCATCTACTTTCAAAAATCCTAAAAAGTATTGTTTTATCTTTATTGGATTTGTTAAAATATCTACACACCTTAATTGGAGGGATATTTGTTCTTGGTGACTTATATCTAGAGTACAATAAAGCATAATAGAAAAATATTTTGCCTCTTTAATTTTTTTCAAAATTGTACTTTTAACCTTAAGTGCTAATAATTGTATCAACTCATTTTGAGTATTATGTCACAAGTAATGATTATAAATTTCACCATTTTGAATACGCTGAACATGTTCTTTCATAACTGGATTAAATTTTGAAGTCATCTCAATGAGACTTAAAAAATTCTTATTATTCTCTTCTAGATTTTCTCATTATTTTTACGAAATGCCAAATTATTTTTAGCTAAACTTTTTACAAGAATAATAATTCTAACTAAAATATTTTTCCAATATTCCTTTTCTTTATTAATTCTTTCTTGCACATCTATATTAATTGTTCTATCTTTTGATAATCTGATTTCTAAATCAAACCAATTATTCATGTTAACTATATCGTCATTATTTGTTTCATGACTTTTCAATCTCATACCAAGGTTTATCTAATCTTTAGTTCATTCGTTACCCAATTGTGTTATGCTAGATTTCGTATTACTAAACAATTTACAACAAAAGTAATAAATTTTATCAAAATCTTTTGAATACACTAACTATCTCCTATCATGCTTTTCCCCATTTACTAGTTTTCTCATGTAATAAGTAGTTAAGAAATGCCTATCATTTTCGTCTTTAGGAAAATTTATATCATCCTCTTTAATTGGACCTTTTTTCTACTAATAAATCTCTCAATTTATTATCAATATTTTCCCACCTTCCTAGGTCATAAATATTAATAGAAATATGACTCGAACTTTCATTTAGATCACTAGTTTCTATGTTAGTACTATCTATTTTATTATTTTGTTGACATTCTTCCTCAATACTCATATTATCACGTGTTTCATCAATATCATTCTCTATAAGTTTTTCCACCACTTCATTATCCCCTAATTTATTAAGATTTTCTTTTTCAGTTGTTTCTATAGCTAAATAGACAACATGGTTAATCCATTTAATCTTTTTTGCAACATAATTGATCTTAAATAAGACTTTATCAACTTTAATTTTGAAAAATTTCTTTCTACAGAAGCAACTGTGATAAGAATTGTTAACAAAACTCTATAAACAATCCATGCATTTGGAAAAGGGCCAACTTTTTTAATGAAATTAAGTACTTTAATTGGGCTATTGTTTTCTTTTTGAAAAATTTCTCTTAAAACTCTTAATTCTGAAAATAAATCAAGATAATCTATATCGGAAAGTTCATAATATTTTAAAAAATCTTCAAGATTCAAAAATATATTTTTAAAACATCTTCATCCAATGACTTTAATTTCTTAAAATTAAATAAAAATACAAAAATATTTTCATATACCTCCAATTGCTCAAATCTACTTTTAAGTGAACAAAGAACTTAATCAACCATGCAAACAAAGTAATCAATTCTAAAAGATTCTTTAAACGATTGTATTATGTCATGATTATCATTTTATTGTCAAATCTTTTCTTTCTAAGAATCACACGTTTTTCACGAAATTTTAATTCTATTTCTATTTCATTTGTAATTTCTTTAGTTGAAATTATAGCAGATATAAATCTATTTTCCATTTAGATTTCAAAAAAAGAAATAAGACTCTTTAATTGATCCATAGCTATATCAATATGCATATTATTAAAATCTTTGAAAGCTCTTACTAACTAAATTAACAATAAATAAAATATCATACCAAATAGTCGTACCTAATAAAAATTCAAAATCCTCTAATTCATACATGGCTAGATATTTTGTTTCACTTTTTATTTTAGGATTATCACTAATTTTTGTAAGTTCATACAAAACATTTCTTATGTATGAAGTTTGAAATCTAATAGCCTTAACACTTTCAATACGACTTTTTCAACGAGTTTGTGATAATGATTTGACGATTAAACCAGGTATGTTATCTTTTAATATTTTTTATCTTGTGGATAAAGAAGAGAATAATGAATATATGCATTGTAAGACTCCAAAAAATGTTATAACTCTAATACAAGATGTGGCAATATCACAAGTACTAAATTAAGACTATGATAACCGCAAGGTATGTATAACGCTCTAAGATTTATCTATAATAATATTTTTTGCACACCTTGTTTCTTTCCTTTCATATTAGATCCATTATCATATTCTTGTTCTCTTATGTTATTGATATCAAATTACATATTTTCAATTTCTTCTATAAGTTCACTAAAAAGGCCTTTTCCAGAAATATCATATACTTTCAAAAATCCTAAAAAGTATTCTTTTATCTTTATTGGATTTGTTAAAATATCTACACACCTTAATTGGAGGGATATTTGTTCTTGGTGACTTATATCTAGAGTACAATAAAGCATAATAGAAAAATATTTTGCCTCTTTAATTTTTTTCAAAATTGTACTTTTAATCTTAAGTGCTAATAATTGTATCAACTTATTTTGAGTATTATGTCACAAGTAATGATTATAAATTTCACCATTTTGAATACGCCAAACATGTTCTTTCATAACTGGATTAAATTTTGAAGTCATCTCAATGAGCCTTAAAAAATTCTTATTATTCTCTTGATAGATTTTCTCATTATTTTTATGAAATGCCAAATTATTTTTAGCTAAACTTTTTACAAGAGTAATAGTTCTAACTAAAATATTTCTCCAATATTCCTTTTCTTTATTAATTCTTTCTTGCACATCTATATTAATTATTCTATCTTTTGATAATCTGATTTCTAAATCAAACCAATTACTCATGTTAACTATATCCTCATTATTTGTTTCATAACTTTTCAATCTCATACCAAGGTTTATCTAATCTTTAGTTCATTCGTTACCCAATTGTGTTATGCTAGATTTCGTATTACTAAACAATTTACAATAAAAGTAATATATTTTATCAAAATCTTTTGAATACACTAACCATCTCCTATCATGCTTTTCCCCATTTACTAGTTTTCTCATGTAATAAGTAATTAAAAAATGCCTATCATTTTCGTTTTTAGGAAAATTTATATCACACTTTCTAATTGGATCTTTTTTCTACTAATAAATCTCTCAACTTATTATCAATATTTTTCCACCTTCCTAGGTCATAAATATTAATAGAAATATGACTCGAACTTTCATTTAGATCACTAGTTTCTATGTCAGTTCTATCTATTTTATTATTTTGTTGACATTCTTCCTCAATACTCATATTATCACGTGTTCATCAATATCATTCTGTATAAGTTTTTCCACCACTTCATTATCCCCTAATTTATTAAGATTTTCCTTTTCAGTTGTTTCTTCATTTGAGTTCTTTACCTCCCTTTTACTGTTTGTAAGAAATTTTTCAAGAGCTCTATTTTGTGATTGAGTTAAACTCTCTATGTTTTTTTCTTTTTCTTTAATTTCTCATATTCAAATGCATATTTTCTATTAGACATATTTATTTTAATGTCTTAAGTATAAGAACAAAACAACTATAGACAAGAGAATAATAATAGAAAATAAAAATGCTACTATAAAATTCAAACAACAATATTAATTAATAAATTAACACAACAATTTGAATTAATAAATTAACAAGAAATAAAGAGTAAAAAAAAAAAGAAATAACCAGTGAATCAACTTGTGGTGAAAGAATTAAGAATGACAAGGGAGATTGGCAAGAGAGATGGAATTGAAAACTAAATATAAGTTTTTTTTTTCTTCAAAGTGTGTATTGTAATTTATAAAATAAAAATGAATAGGTTTATATTTATAAGCAAATTTATAAGTAAAACTACAACAATATAATACCAACAACTTTTAAATTCTAACATTAAAGAAACTTTACAATAAATATAATAAATATTAACTTGGCTCTATAAATAACTTTAACATTCATTGGAAACTTTAGCTACAGGCCTACAATGTTTAAAAAAAGTAGCATAATATACGACTTGTGTTCTTATGTTTTAGATTAGATAAATAGTTAAAAGATAACTAAAGTCTTTATACTTTTTAAAATTTTTATGTGATTTTATCAAAATCCACCTTTGAACAAAGCATCGGAGTAAAAAAGAAGTACCTAAAACAATCTATAATATTAATATATACAAAAAAAAAATTGGGACCTTATTAAATTAGGAGCCTTAGGCAAGAACCTAGGCTGCCTATAGGTTCAGCCGGCCTTGATTGGGCCATCTATCGAGACATTCTAAATACCTCGGATTGCTGATGTTCATAGGCCAATTGATTCTTATAAGATTGGGTTGGGCGATATATTGCTTCATATACTGTGCACACAGAGGCTCTGTTATTATCTATCTGTGCTAAAATAGAATCCATGCTAAGAAAATGTTGTTGGGGAGCCAATAATTAAGGGAATACTCACCTCTGCTCTCAAAGCATTTGCAATTTTCTACCATAATTGCAGCATCAATTTGGAGAATTTTTTATTGGGAGATGCAGAGAGAGAGAGTTAGGTTCTTCCATTCTTTTTTTCTGGCCTTTTCTCCTTAACTTCTTCTTCCTCATTCTCCTTTTCTTTATTTTTTCTTTATTTTTTTTAGTTTTAATAATTTCAAATTTAGATTTAGCTTATAGTAACACCTTTTTATGTGGATTTTAGTTGGGTCTAAATCTTAAATATGAGATTTTTTTCTCTATTTAGTGACCAATTTTTGTATTATTTTCTTTTCTACAGGCATAGATCTAAATTAATGCTAGTTTTATATAGTCTACCATGCCAATAATACAGGAGTAAGTATCGAAAGTAATAGATTGTTGGTGATTCTTATTTTCTATTTCTCTTGAAAAATTAGGACGTCTCCTTTCTTTGATAAGTTTAAAATTATAATTCTGATGCTTACATTATAATTTGAAATTTTTTGTTTTAATTAATGATATTTTTTTGAGGAACTTATTTATATCAAAATAAAAAAAAATGGAGAATTTTTGTGGTTAGTAGCTTTTCTAGGATTGGTTATATGTTTCATTATCGCATTTCTCTTTTACGATTTTGACTCTTATTTTTACTTATTTTTAATTTTTTACATCTTATGATCGCATTTTCTATATCCTAAGTTTTATAATGTGGTAGACTGCCAAAAACTTGTGAGTAATGATCTGTAGATATGCATTGTAGTTAATGGATCTTTATTCACAAACTCCAAAGTATATTGACGATGCACCCATGCTAAATTACATAAAAACAAACCTTAAAACATATTGAGAATGCTATAGCTGTAAAATAGAAATCTTGAAAATTAAACTAGCTTCCTAAGTAATATAGAAAACTTTAATGCATATTATAAAATTGTGACCATTTGTACTAGAAACGAAGATACTCAGCATTCCAAGAATGGACAAATTGTTCCACGTGTGAGAGGTAGTCGATAAGTTGCAAGTTGAATAATCTCAATGATCTTGTAAGGTCCATCCCGATTCGAGCAAAAAACTCTAGCTCTGAGTCCTTTAGTATTGGGTAGGACTTTTCGTAGGACTAAGTAACTGATTTATCCAAATAACTAATTTAAAAGTTTTAGAATTAAAATTTAAACTAAAAGAAAACTGAAAAAGAAATTAAAACAAAATTAAAGTGAGCAATTAATTTTATCAATTCAATGATGAAACTAAACTTAGGATTACACTTTTTCATCTTATATATGTTTGAATTACTAGTTACCCTTTTCAAGTTATTATTCAATTTGAATTACTAACAAAGGATCCTAATTTATCTATAAGTTTCTCTGGATAGTCAAGTAGAAATATCTCTTCTAATTAACTCACTGTATTTCAATGTAAATTAGACTAAAGAAAGATTCATTAAGAACAGGTTTTTTTAATACGTAGGTATATTTCTATTTTATACTAACTTGTCTAAACCTGATGATCATATGTTATTATATCTAAATCTAAATCTGAAATTCTTTTTCTAAGTTCATAAAGATTATCTAATCAATAGCTAGTTAATTAGAATTTAGAAGAATTAAATATAAGATAGAACATTTCAAGGGCCACTCTTTTAGGAGGTTTAAACTAAATGTAACACTGATTCGTGCTCTCTAATAACTATTATTTTGAGCATTTAACATAACCAACCTCATAAGCGAATTTTAAAATCTTGAAAAGTTGAAGGTTAGTATTTATTTTTTTCACTGTAAAAAGTGATACATTTGAGTAAAAACAAATATAGCATCTGCCAAAAATAATTCATCTCAAAAACAATTTGAGTATTATGTTTTCTTCTTTTTTCGGCTCTTTTAAAAACATCAAAATACATTATGTATTTCCAAGAACATAAAGATAATTTACAACACATAGGATTAGTATTTACTATATATTTATCAGAACATGTTATTCGTCAGTGTCCATTACATTACAATATGGCTTATGTTTTCCGTTTTGTTTACGTACGTTTTCGTACTTCCTTGTAGTGTATTTTTCTTCTCACTATATTTTTACAATTTATTTTAAGTTAATATTTTTTTATTATGATTTCAAAAACCTAGAGTTGGTGTGAACTCAACCTAAAGGTAAAGCCTAAGCCTGGCCAAAGTCTTTAATGCTAGGTATTGGCATAGTGTTTCAATTGAAAATTAGACTCGACACCATTTTGGTGAAAGATTTGTGATTTTTTTTTTCCTATTTGTATTTGATTTCAGTGAAATCTAGAATTTTTTTACTACTGAAAACTCATGAATACTTATATCTAGTTGTTTCTAAGATTAGTTTGACATTGTATACATAACCAAGGTGGCATTTATTGGAGCACAAAACACCCATTGTTATATTTAGTTTATGTTCCTAATTAAAAAGAATGGTAACCACCTAATTACTAAGAAGAAACTACACCACATGCCTATTTTCTAAGCTATGTGTTAATGAATGTCTATTTTTCATTTTATTGACTTATATATATATATATAAGTTTTAATGATTATAGTATACTATTATATTCCTATGTAAGTTAATTTGACATATTCAAGTATATAATTAATTTACCTAACATACATGATTTATTTATCGTAAAATATAATTAATTTACTGGGCTATATAATTAATTTACTGACGTATAATATATATATATATAATTTTAAGTTTTAATGATTATAATTTACCATTATACCACTATGTAAGTTAATTTATACTTTGCATTGTGATAGTCAAAATGTTATTCATCTGATGAAGAATCCTATTTATCATGCTCAAACAAAGTATATATAATTAGGGTACCATTTCATACGCTCAGCTTAAGAAGACAAAGTCATAGTTCTTGAGAAGATTCATGTTAGTCAGAATCTAACAGATATGTTGACAAAGACAATGATAATTAACAAACTAAAGCTACGATCAATTTCAATTGGTTAGCAAGCCTAGAAGGAAAGATGAATTGCTGCACTGATTAAGTGTGAAGACATTATTATAATCAAGCCTTCAAGAATGAGATTGCTGATGGGTGAATGTGAAAACATGTGGGTCCCAAACTCCATAATTAATAAATGATATTTTATGCATAATATTTGTGATAATGTTTTGATTATTAGTACAATAGCAAGTAGGAAAAGATTCCATGATTTTTTCATTAGAGAAATATTTTAATAAATTTGTTTATTAAAGTTAAGACATATTTTCTCTAATTAATTCAAGTAAGACTGTTCACAACTAATAAGAGAAGTTGGATATTTTTTTTGGAACGTATTACAAGATTTTATGTATTTATAGTATGCCTAAATCTATATTAGTATGACCACATATAAAAATTCTTACTGTGTAATTATCGAACAAGGACCATGTGAAATATGTTCTTATAATAAGTACCGTTGATAGAAACATATTTTTACAAACTTAATAATTAACGTATATCTTTCTTACTCTCTAAATAATTGATGAAGTTATGTCTAAAAATTGTATTATTTGAGATATTAAAAGGTACAGATCAAGAAAATGATAAACTAGACCCTAACATTTTGGTAATATTTTATTATAGGTATTGAGAATATATACTTAAAGATATGAAATCCATAACTCAATTATATAGATTCGTGAATACTGCCTTGAGGAACTATAGGAGCTTAATTGATTTATATCTTAGCTAAATAATTAATAAAATTAGATATTTTATAAATTGAAGACTTTCTATAAATTTGGTCATCCATTAGATATAGTTTTATGCCAAAGAATTGAAAGATATAATTAGAGGGGTAAAATAGTAATTTTACCTAGCTCCAATTATCGTTATTCATATGGAGATACACATGCATATGTTAATTATCTAATGGACATAATTTTAATTATAATATATATTGTGAAATTTATTTAATTCAAGAGTACAGTTTGGACTTTTAGTAGAATAAGTCCATAACTAATAATATAAGTCCACTTGTATTAAGAGTTAATTGTAACTAGGCCTTTGTCTATAAGAGCTTGAATTAAATAGGTCCATTTGGGTCCCTAATCTATACTAACATTTTGGATTGCATGAGATTAATTGGGCTCAAATAATTTTCTGGCAATTACACAAAAAATGATAAAAAGTTCAAAGGCCAACCACGCTACTAATTTAGCAGTAAAATTCAGCCATCCCCTAGGCCCACTAGGGCTGGCTGAATTCCCTTATAGGGAAGAACCTATAAAAAAGCTCCTTCCATTCCTCTTTGTTGAGTGGTGATTTAGTTTTGATTAAAACATTAGTTTGATGACTCCACAGAAAAACTGAGAGAGAGAGAGAGAGAGAGAGAGAGAGAGAGAGAGAGAGAAATTCTTAGAGCTACCATTGGAGGCTATTGAATTCTTAGATTCTCACTTAGAGGTTAATCAAAATCGAGATGCAAATTCTTAGAGCTACCATTGGATGCTATTGAATTCTTAGATTCTCACTTGGAGGTTAATCAAAATCAAGATGCCTGTACACTTCTACAGTTACAAGCTTGGTGCATAATAAGGAAGACTCATTAGTTGAGGTATATAATCTCTTATATGTATTTAGACCATAACAAAAATCCTAAAAGGATCTATGAAAAATTATAATCCAAAAAAATTTTGTTTTCTATACTTCTGCTCATCTTTGATTTTATCACATTTTTTGTAGATTATAACCAATAATATGATGGTAGACTCAATATGCTCATCCAAATATGTTAAAAGGTTGGGCATCCGAACAACTATGAATATTAATTGAGCTCTCTTGGAGTGAGGCTTTTCCAATAATAAAAATTCTCTCTTTTTGAAGGTATTTAGGACTAAATACCTTGGTTCTAACTCTTTCCTTGATGTGAAAAAATCCCTTACCTCATCTTGGACATAGAAGAATATTTGCAAAACTCTGAGTCTTCTAGTCTAAGAGTTTGCCGTTTCATAGGCAATGGTGCAACACTACTTTATGGAGTCACTCTTGGGTACCTAGCAAAGGGCTTTTAAGCCTATCCCAAATGGAAATCCATGTCAAGGGTTCTATGTGGTAGCAGATTTTATTTTGCCAAATGGTCAATGGGACTATCAGAAACAACAGCCCTCCTTAACCCCTTTGAAGCCTAGTGATAGGTGTCCATTTACACATAGATGATGATGACTTTTCAATGCTATTTTGTGATTTTTTATGTTATACTAAGTTGATTAGTGTTTTTTTGTTTTTATATATTTTAAAGGTTAAATGGCAAAAAAGAACTGAAACGGGTTGAAAATAAGTGAAAATGACGAAGTTAGAGTAAGCTAAAAGATTTAGGCAAAAAAGTTGTCTAGCGCCATGATGCTGGCTTCTTATTGTTGTGGCGTCATGGCACTCGTGCGTGGTTTCAAAAAATAAAAAGTTCCCGAGGCTAGAGGCCACGACACTAGAGTATGTTTTTCTACCAACTTTGAGTCTTTTGACAACCCACAACTCTTTATTTGTGAGGCACTTGATCTAAATGCCTCATAGACCTATTTCTCTATAAATAGGGCCTCTAGACCAGATAGTTTCATATGATACATACCTAGAAGCCACAAAAACATATTGAAGACCTAAAGAGAGAGGAGGAGAGCTTAGAGGTCTCTATAGTTGCTATCATCGTCTCTCTTCCTAGTTTTTATTTGTTGTCTTATTTTAAGCATGATGTTTATCTTATCTATTCTTGTATACATACTAGGATAAGCCTTAGATTAGGTTAAAAGTGATTTTAAATTCCTAGACATGATTTATTTTTGATATTTCAGATTTTATACAATTAGTTGTTTATTTGAAGTTGATTATGTTCTTCCATGTTTAATTGCTTTATGAGTTATATCTTGATTTATTTAGGAGGCCTACTAGATAATTATAATTGAACTCTATTGCTAGGATTTGGTATTTGCTTTTGTTATATTAATCCAAAAGTAGTAAAGCTATAGTTAGTCTACTCATTAGAGGTATTAATTAGGGTGGAGAACATAACTTAGGTTAAGAATCTATGTTTGTGTGAAAATTATCTAGATCAATCTATCTTTCTTTGTTTGCACTTTTATTAATTAATTCTAGATCATTTTCTTAGTTTGGTTAATAGAAAGAGGTTATTTATGGTGTTTATTTAGATAACATATAATCTAAGGAAAGAACGAGATAATTGCGTATTTGTGGACTAACTATAGTTGATAGTTTTGATAAATAACTATAAAATTTGGTAATTAAATTAACATGATTGTTTAGTGGTAGAGAACAAAAACTTAAATCATTTATTTTATTGCTTTCAGTAATTTTAGTTTTTATTTCTAGACCCCTATAGATATAGGATTAGTAGTTAATTAGATCAAATTCTTGTAGGATTGATCCTTGCTTGTCAATATACTATGTAATTATTACATTTTTCTAAGCTTCGGTAGATAGAGATAAAAAGGTAATTTAATTTTAATGATTAACGACACATCACCTTGTATAGCAAAAATTCAATTGCCTTCCTCACCCCACAGAGAATTCTAGTCATGTTCCTCCTCCCTAGATAGAAAGTTCTCAACCAAATCAGTCTACCTCACAGATTAAAATCATCGCCGCCAAAATCGTACTCTCTTGCTACAAAAAACTGGAATTGTTTTTTTGTCGAACATAACAATTGACACGAACTCTTTAGGTGGCAATCCATCCAAGATACTCTCCCTTGTAGAGGCCGCTTAGCAAGAATTATGACCGTAGACAACTTCCTTTGCCTTTTATGCAACCAATAACTAGTATCCATTAAACATCTCTCTTTTGATTTAGCTAATAGAATCTGGGTCTCCTTAGAATCTTCGACCATCTCAAATCCATTTGCCAAGCATAGATTTTTGGTTCATGTTTATTTGGGACATAATCTCTTCTCCAAATTTAGAGTTCCTCCTATATGCCTCTATCATTATGGATCATATTTGGAGAGTAGGGAACGAGTTAATTGTTGGATTTCAAACGATTTTCACAGCGGAAGATTGGCCTAAGAATAATAAAAAATTTTCTCAAAATAATTGACTATATGAGTACATAGTATTAATTCATAGTAAATAGCAATAAACAAAGAGAATAAATCTAATACTTCTTGTAGCCTATCAGCGGATTCTTGCTGTACTATTTTCTAAATTACGATCTTCCAATCTATGCCTCAAGTACAACTGGATGAATGTGTGGGCGTTGCGTACAATCTCTTAAACTCACACTTTAGGCCCTTACAATTTTCTCAACACATGAGATTGCAAGGGTTTGTTCTATAGAGAATAGGAAGATTCTCTTCTTTTTCTCTCTACTTTATGGAGGCTCTATAGAAAATAATACGTAGTATATATCTTGCTGGGGTTTCACTTATATATATATACTTATTAAACTATTTAATAATATATTAATCAAATTAATATATATATATATATATATATATATATAAAACTTAAAAAAAACGTTACTTAGGAAACGTAAGTTTCTTTTTTTTTTTTTTTTTAATAAATGTAATTATATATATATGATCTAATCAATTAATTAATATATATATATATATATATATAAATATAAACTAGAAGATAATTCACTCTTTCAAAAAAGAGTGTTTCGCTTTTAGTCAGTTTCTCAATTTCTATTTGTTTAATTATCTGATAATTAGATATTTTAAATTCAAAATTTAAACAAATTAGGAAACTTATCTCTCCATAAATTTAAATTAATTAATTAATAATAATTATTAATTACATATAGATAAACTATTTATCTAGATAGAGTGTGCAGTAATAGAAATAATGTAATATTCAGTACAGTATTTATAAGAGGTGGAATTGGGGATCTATGGACTTGTAATTCAAGCTCCAATAAATTATGACAATTAATTAAACTCTTTAATTTATTTGTCTAATTTATTACTTCCAGTATTACTCCACTAAAAATCTAGAATTGGACTCTTGAAATTATAGAATTAATTTACTCAGAAAACATCGAGCAATCCATCGATTTAATCATTACATGTAGTTCAATCCTCTATAGACAATTCATAATTGGAGCTAGGTTATATTCCGTTTACCTTTCCAATTACATCTTTATCCATGTGTACTTTTGATTCTTTAATGAACAATTAATTTATAAATCTATTATAAATTGAGTACTCAAACTATTCAAGTCCTGAATCAATACACAAGAGATCATCTTTCTAGCTTCCTAATGGAAGGAATGGATTCCTTATCTATAAGCTACATTCCCAGCTACTCATCTCATTATGCTCCCAAGATACAAGTATTTCAGTCTGTTTAAAAAACAAACCATTAACAAGTATGTCAAAGAACATAATGTTATAAATAGGAGTTTATAACTATTCAGGATTAAAATTGATCTGCATATGGTCATCTAGTGATATTATTTGAACTCTCAATAGTTAACAGAATTTATGTGAGATTTAAATCATGTCTAGTCCAGTCCTATATAATCAAATTATATAAAGTACCTCTATTGTGATGTCAACACATCAATTGTCCATATAAGACTATTACATTCTCAATGTTAATGGACCGTATTAATAATATTTAATTAAAGATCCCAAATTTTAATTAATTATTACAGACTATATTTAGTTTATTATCCATAAATTTAATCCTCATGTATATAACACTTATATACTAAATTTGTAGTCACATAAATAAACTAGGGATTTTTTGATATTTAAAGACATACTAATTATGCACAAATTCAAATACAAAAATGTCATTTTATTAATTCAGCAAATATCTAAAATATATATGCTTTTAGGGCATAAATCCTATAATCTCCCACTTGTCCTAAAGCAGGTGAGATATGTCTCTCAATCCTAAACCCTCCAAGTGACTCAAAAAGTCTTCGTTGGAAGCATTTTTGTAAAAGGATCAGCAATATTGTTTTCAGATGCTATCTTCATAACGACCACATCTCCTCAATGTACTATCTCTCTAATCAGATGATACTTTCTCTCTATATGCTTTCCTCTCTTGTGTCTTCTTGGTTCTTTTGAATTCACCACCGCTCCACTGTTGTCGCAATATAAATTTAATGGCTTATCCATATTTGGAACAACTTCAAAATCAGTAAAAAACTTTCTGAGCCATACTGCTTCTTTAGCTACTTCACAAGCTGCTATGTATTTTACTTCCATAGTAGAATCTACAGTGCTGGATTGTTTAACACTTCTCCAGACAACGGCTCCTCCACCAAGATTGAACACTGACACAAACGTCGACTTTCAAGTATGTTTATCTGATTGAAAATCAGAATTAGTGTAACCAGAAGGTGTCAAGTCATGACTTGAATAAACCAACATATAATTTCTCGTACTCCTTAGATACTTGAGAATATGCTTCACTGCTATCCAGTGATCTAATCCTGGATTTGATTGAAAACGACTGACTATCCCTACTGCGTAGCATATGTCAGGCCTAGTACACAACATGGTATACATAAAGCTGTCAACTGCAGATGCATAAGGAACTCGTCTCATATCCTCTTCCTCTTGAGGTGTCTTGGGACATTGCTCTTTAGAAAGGATAACTCCATGTCGAGAAGGTAACTGTCATTTCTTAGAGTTTCGTATCGAAAAACGAATGAGCACCTTATTAATATAAGATGCTTGAGATAATGCCAAAATTTTGTTCTTGCGATCTCGAATAATTTGGATCCCAAGCACATAACTTATTTCTCCTAAATCTTTCATTTAGAATTGCTCGGCTAGCCACTTCTTTACATTAGATAATATTTCCACATCATTTCCAATGAGCAAAATATCATCTACATAAAGAACTAGGAAGATCACTTTCTTGTCTTTGATGTACTTATAAACATAAGGTTCATCAATATTTTGATCAAAATCATAAGATTTAATCGTCTCATCAAATCTTAGATTCCATGATCTTGAAGCTTGCTTAAGTCTATAAATGGACCTAAGTAGCTTACAGACTTTCTGCTCTTGGCCTTTAGCTAATAAACTTCTAGTTGCACCATATAGATGCTTTCTTCAAGATAGCCATTCAAAAAAGTTGTCTTGTATCCATTTGCCATATTTCATAGTCTAAACATGTGGCAATGGATAAGAGGATACGTATGGATTTAAGTATGGCTACTGGCGAGAAAGTCTCTTCATAATCTACTTTCTCTTTTTGAGTATAACCCTTTGCCAATAACCTTGCCTTGAACGTTTCAACTTTTCCATCCATACCTCTTTTTCTTTTATAGATCTATTTACATCCAATGGGCCTGACATCTTCAGGTGGATCTATAAGTTCCCAGATAAACTTGGAATATATAGACTCCATTTCTTGGTTCATAGCCTCTTGCCATTTTTCCTTATCAGAATCTTCCATTGCATGCTTGTATGTCAATGGGTCATCTTGGCTACTATCAGAAACAACAACATGTGCTTCTCTAACTTCCCTGTAGTGAGCAGGTGGTCTAATAACCCTCCCACTACTTCGAGTTGCCAAGGTATTCTGATATGGAATAGTGATCTCATAATTTTGTGGTTCAATAACTGTTATTAGTTGTGGTCTAATCTGATCAGAAAGAAATTCCTCTAGTACAACTTTACTTTGAGGTTTGAAATCTGTCATATAGTCATTTTCAAGAAAAGTAGCATTTATCGATACAAATACCTTTTTCTCTTGAGGACTATAAAACGAACTTCCTTTTGTGCCTTTTGGATAACTTACAAATAAACAAACATCTGTATGTGGTTCTAGCTTCCCAGTCTTTCCTTTTAGTACATGTGCTGGGCACCCCTTTATGCGGATATGACGTAAACTAGGTTTGCGCCCATTTCACAACTCTAAAGGTGTCTTTTGGATAGACTTGGAAGGTACTACATTCAAAATGTAAACAACGGTTTGTAATGCATAACCCCAGAATAAGAGAGGTAGGGAAGAGTAGCTCATCATTGATCTAACCACATCAAGCAACGTTCGGTTTCTCCTTTCTACAACACCATTTTGTTGTCGTGTTCCAGGTGCTGTGAGTTGGGATAGGATGCCCTTCTCCAGCAAGTGATCCTTGAATTTATTATCAAGGTATTCACCTCCTCGGTCTGATCAAAGAGTTTTAATGACTTATCTAGTTACTTTTCAACTTCTACTGTGAATTCTTTGAACTTTTCAAAGGTTTTAGATTTTCTTTGCATTGGGTACACGTATCCATATCGTAAAAAATCATCAATAAATGTGATAAAGTATTCATAATCATCTCTTGCTTATATATTCAATGAACCATATACATCACTAAGCACAAGCTCAAAGGGTTCTTTGGCCCTTTTGCCCTTTGCTGAGAAATGTCTCTTAGTCATTTTCCTTTCTAGACATGATTCACAAACTGGTAGAGTGCCAACTTTTAGCTCTCTTAAAGGACCATCCTTTACAAATCTGTTTATCCTATCTAGATTGATATGCCCTAACCTAAGGTGCCAAAGATATGTATTGTCGTCATAAGAAACTTTTTGCTTTTTAGGTTTGGGATATTCTACTTTAAACATTTTGGTATTAAGCAGTGATTATTCGCCCGGCCTTAACATGTAAAGTCCATTCTCCATTTTTGCAGAATAAATATTTAAACCATTTCTAGAAATAATAATCTCATTATTAAGAAAAGAAACATCAAACATTTGTTCAAATAGTCTTGAAATAGAAATCAAATTCCTACGAAAACCAGGATTAAAATAAACATTGTTCAATAACAAAAATTTATTTCTAAAATGAAGACAGATGACTCCCACTGCTTTTGCTGAAACTTTAGCTCCATTGCCTACTCTCATCATGAATTCCCTATCTGCAAGCTCCCTTGAAGAACTAAGCATCTGAAAAGAAGAACAAACATAATTAATGGCTCCTGAATCAACTATCCAGGGAGATATATCAAATAAATCTTCTTCCACTATACAAGCTTCTAAAATAAGTAAATCATATTTATCTTTCTTCTTCTCTTTCAATTCGGAGAGATACTTATTACAGTTTCTCTTCTAATACCCTTCAACTCCGCTGTGAAAATATTTTTCCTTAGGCTTTTTGTCCTTAGAGTTATTCTTCTTGGTGCTTGTGTTACCCTTCTTATTTTTTTTAGGCTTAGACCCAAAAGCACCCTTGTTCTTCCTCTTCTTATTTTTGTTAGAGGTAGAGGAATTTTCTTCTGCAATATGTACTTCAGCAACAGTTGCTGAACTATCTTTACCTTTATATTTCGATATCGATTTGAAGGTTTGCAGTTCATTAAGCAATTGAGTCATTGTATAATTTAACTTGTTCATAACATAGTTACTCTTGAACTGAAGAAAATCAAGTGAGAGTGATTATAAAATCATACTCACTTGGATGCGGTCATCGATCATAACCCCGTGAACTTCAGCCTCTCCAAAGTAATTGATCATATTCAAAACATGATCTCTTACTGGAGTTCCTTTCTTCATCTTTGCATTCAAAGCCTTTTTAATGGCATTATGGTGAGACTGATCAGATTGTTGCCCAAACATGGCCTAGAGAGACTCCACTATCTCATAAGTAGTCTCCATCTTTTCGTGCTTAGCTCTAAGCACGTCGGTTATGCCTGTTAACATGCAGCAGCGAGCTTTATTATTGGCATGAGTCCACTTTTCATAGCTTTCTCGTGCAACATGAGTAGCATTAGTGGCGGATTGTGGGGGACATTTATCCGTAAGCACAAACTTGTAGTTCTCACTAACAAGCACGATGTTACTTTTCCACTTGATAAAATTATTTCCAGTTAATTTTTCGTTTGCGAGTAAAGTGATAATGGGATTCGAGGTTGATATGTTTGCTGAAATTAAATAAATAAAATAACATTCAACATATTTGAAAATAAATATCACAAAGAATTCAGAATAGTAAATGTGATGCATGATGCAGGTAAGTAAACACATAAACTTATTTACTGATTACGCGGTAATTCAATTTTCTTTAATGAGGTGCCGTCGTAGGATAGGTCACATAATTATTAATTAAATTGAGACATTCTCAATTAATAAATAAAACATCGAAATATCTCATATTTTCTTTTATTTATTAATTACCGTTTTATAGTCAGGATATTATTAATAATTTAATTGTATCCTCATTAGTGTAACCCATTATTTTAGATTTTAGCAGCTTAACTCAAAATTGCCGCTGTAGGGTAAGTCAATTTTGTAATACATTCTAAAATTCTATCTCTTGAAAATTAAGCCTTGTTATTAATTTAAATAGACACCCTCTATAGCGAGGATGAAATCTAGGCATCTCTAGGCATCAATTAAATCTCACGGTACTTAATTAATAATGGAGACCATGGGATATATGGTCATATACCCCTCTTCTACTCATTATTTTAAAATCTTGTGTGTTTTTACTAATAAACATCTAATGTTTTATTTAACCTAATTATTATATTTAATATAATTTTCTAGGATAATCTATTAATCCAATCTTATTGGTCATAAATAAATTACTAGATTTTCTAAAAATCTAAATTTATTATTATAGGAATAATTTTGCGAATCTAACTAATCTAATTCATAAGGATAGTCTAAATTAAATAAGTGTAATATTACTAAAATTTAACTATTAAATTTAAATCACATTATTCAATTTTTATTCCTATCTAATTATTTAATCTAATTAAATCAGTCATATTCTAACTAAACTAT
>JXTB01000656.1:155480-180948 GCA_002914805.1 Parasponia andersonii
GTTTTCTAATCACAAATAGGATATGCTTTATATCTTTTAGTGGAAAACCCAGACAAATTCACATATGCAGGGAAGTCATTGATTGTCCATAGTAATACAGCCTTGAGAGTAAAATCTTCATTCTTATATGCATCATAGGCTTTCACACTATCATTTCACAAACTGTTCAACTCATCAATTAACGGGGCTAAATATACATCAATATCATTACCAGGTTATCTAGGTCCTGATATTAACATTGTAGGAAGTGTAAACTTTCTTTTCATACACAACCATGGAGGAAGATTATAGATTACAAGCATTACAGGCCAACAACTGTATTTGCTACTTAGAGTTGTATGAGGATTAATACCATCCACAGATAGACCAAGACAAAGATTCCTTGGATCACTTCCTAAAAAAGGCCATTTGTAATCTATTATTTTCTAAGCTGGTGAATCGGCTAGATGTCTAAGTTTACCATCTTCTATCCTCTCATTTGCATACCATATTAGATCTTTAGCATGCTCACGGTTTCGGAATAGACGGGTAAAATGAGGAATTGGAGGAATATACCACAAAACCTTAGCAGGGGTTCCAATTTTTACCTTTTTAGAATTCTTATCCTGTTGCCACCTAGGCTCACCACATACTGGATAACAAATTGCATCTTTAAATTTCTTTTGATATAAAATACAATCATTTGGGCAAGCGTGAATTTTCTCATATTGTATACCTAATGAACATAAAGTCTTTTTGGCCTCGTAAAAGGAAGATGTCATCTTATTATCATTTGGCAATATCTCTCCTAGTAAAGCTAACAAGTCTAAAAAACTCTTATCACTCCATCTATGTCTTGCTTTCAAATTATATAATTTCAATAATGCAGACAACTTTGTAAATTTTGTATAACCCAGATAGATCAGTTTCTCAGCATCACTAAGTAATGATTGAAACTTAATAGGATCTACATCTGTTTCATACTGTGCATCATCAATCATTTCAAAAAGATCATCATTTAAATCTAACTCATAATCATCTCTTATACTCTTCTTTGACGAAAATCCAGTAATTGGAACCTTTTCACTATGCCAAATCCATTGTTTGTAACTTTAATCTATTCCATTGAAATATAAGTATTCTTTTATCTTTTTAACACTTATCATTTGCAAATTTCCACATTTAATACATGGACATAGAATTAAATTAGAATCTTTGACATTTTCAACAGCAAACTCTAAAAAGCTATCAACTCCCTTTCTATATTCAGTTGATAGTCTATCTGCCAATATCCATTCCTTATCCATTCTAAGTACAATTGAAAAACAAAAAAAAATAAAAAATAAACAACTGATATCAAAAACTAACTAAATTGAGTATCATAAAAATTGTACATAATCTCCCCTATTTCTAACATTAACCAATTGAGTAACTAAACCACCAATTATACATTAACACTCATTTCAAATTATTCTTATATTTCTAAGTACTACCAAATTCAGAACTTAATTTATACTTAAATAGTCTCATTTGTTTCAAATAATTTGTCAATCAACCAAACATAACATATGACAAAATAATATCAACACAAATAATAAGATAAAACCAATGTGAAAGTGACATAAGTCAATAAAAGAAAAAAATTGAGAAAACATACCTCAGTTTATTCAGTTTGCTAATTCACAAGTAATTTAAGTACTGTAACTTCTACTAAAACCTATACGCAAATTAAAATGATAAATAAAATTAAACATCTATAATCCACAATACTTTAAATTTGAAAATTCATATATTTGAACTAAGTATATATGCAAAATAAGAATTTTGACAACTAAAAAATGATATAGAATTCTACAACAATAATTTATATCCAACAAATTAAAAATTTTAGAATCAAAGATCTCAAGTTATCCTTCCAAACATCAAATGGAAAATCAAGACTATTGATGGGTTTTGTATAAATGTTGATATATACACGTTCTTTACATTATTCACGATTCTAACTAGCTCGTACAAATAGACAAATCACTCTTTTTGTATATGAGAAACTTGAGAGTTGAGACAAAATTTTGAGAACGAGAAAAAAAAGAATATATAGAGATAGCTCCAATGAATATATTTAGCGCCACTTAGATTCAAAAAATGTCTCTATGTCAATTAATCATTTTCTCATGCCCCAAGAAAATAGAGAATTTAGATGATAACATACCTTAATGTGCTACTATATATATGGTTCGTTTTTTGGCATTCTAAAATCAACAATCTCCTAATTTTTTATCAAACTGAATTCTGAATAATATGGCTTTGGATGGAGACAAAGTTCCCAATATGAAGTCTAAGATGATGTTTTTCATGACAGAGGACATAGAAGTGACCAACTACACCAACAATGCCCAATTGCAGGCTGATTAATTGTTTTTTCCTTTTTACCTAAGGTATATATGTGTGCCACTTTTCATACTTTTTCATAGCTCTAATATCTTTTGATACTAATCTCCTTTCTCACCACTATAAGTTTTCAAATAATGTCACCGTCTCTTGGAAATATGAGAAGTCCTTTCGTGAGGCCTACGAATGCATGTGATCATAATGAATAAAATGGTAAATTTATAGGTCATGATCATTTTTCCAATATTAATGGTAACAAAAAGTAATACATGAAAGCTAACTTATATATGCTCTACAGAAATTTCTCAAATAGTTTAATTGGTCTACAAATTACGAAAAATGCTAAACGATTCAATTCATCACATTTAAGTATAATAGAGTCTCTCGAAGATATATTTTGCACTTGCCCTCAAAATATTGGTGTAAGAAGCTGGACTTTGTAATTGATCATGTCCAAATTAAGTAGTACTAAGTATCTAACATAAATTTGTAGAAATTCAGAGAGTCTACCTCAATTTTAAACTTTAACTTTTGCAACTAATGATCAACTCCACATGACTTCACCCAATTAAAAACATTGAATATATAAATTTCTAAAAAACTACACAATATTCAATTAAAATTGCATAAATTTGGATTAATTGACCCTAAGGATAGAAGTTAAAAAGCATAACCTAATATATGATTTCTAGTAAATAAACATGAAATTGGTATAAATTTATATAACATACCTTCAATTTGAAACTTTTTACAACTAAATGAACTCACATTTCACTTAAAATAAATAAAAAAATAGCAACAAAATAATAACAAATTCGGATTAATTTGCACTTAAATAGCAAAACATATCCAAAAATAAGATTTCTAGCAAATAAATAGTCTAACTCGGCATTACAAGAGTAAAGATTATCAATGCATGCTCAGGATATTCACATTTGATAAATTAGGGTTTCAAATATAAACTCTTTCAAATATAACCTAAAAAATGAAATTTCTACAAAATAATTGGTCAAAATCATGGTTACGACAATGAGTAATCTAATTTTAGTGATAAAAACGAGTTTAAAAGCTTAAATATACCTTGTTTACCAGAGAAAATGGTGAAAATGGTGGAAGGGGGAAACTGTTGGCCTCGATTGAAAGTGAAGAAGAAGAGTGAGTTGTCTGCTGCTGGACGATCGTTTTGCGGTCCTTTATATAGGCCCCCTACCTCGGCGCCCTAAGGGCGCTGTTAAAGATGAGATACCACGGCGCATTTTAGGCATCATGGTATTTTATCACGGCGCTTAATAAGTGCCGTGATAAGTTTATTACGGCGCCTTATGAGTGTTATAAAATTTAAATACAACGGTGCCCATGGGATACCACGGCACTTCTTAGGCACTGTGGTATTTTATTACGGCGCCTTATGGGCACTGTAAAAGTTGAATACAATGGCACCCAAAGGGCACCGTTAAAGATGGGATACCACGACACTTCTTAGGCACTGTGGTATTGTCTCCGTCTATCACGGCGCTTATTAAGCACCGTGTAGTAGATATTTTTAGTAATGGTAGCAGGATTAGAATCTATAAGGATACTCTTAGTATTAGCATATCACAAAGATTTTATCCTGTACCAAATAGATGTTAAGAGTGTATTTCTAAATGGATACATTTTAAGAGAAGTATATGTAGCCTAATCCCATGGTTTCCAAAATCATAAGTATCCAGAACATATTTTTAAATTGAAAAAAGCTCTTTATAGTTTAAAGCAAGCTCCTAGAGCTTAGTATGATAGATTGAGTAAATTTTCTATTTTAAATAGTTTTACTATAGAAAAAGCAGATACTACTCTTTTTATAAAAAGAAAAAGAGGAGACATAATTATAGTTCAAATTTATGTTGATGATATTATATTTGGTGCTACTAATGTTTCTTTTTGTGAAGAATTTTCTAAGTGTATTATTGGTTGGAATGTACAACTATAAATTATACTCACATACTTCTGTGTAAGTGCACACAGTCACAAGTAATATAAATTTAGAAATTAGAGTGTCAAACCCACGAGGAGTGATTACTAAATATAAGCTAAGTATTAAAATTATCTTAATTCTAACTTTATCCAAACAGCCGAAATATAGATTTTGAAGAAATAAAACAAAGCAGCTAAACTAAAATGCAAAATAAATGAAAGCAATCAATAAGAAAATGTCTAGGTTTACTAATTCCCCACCCATCCCTTAAACATACAATCTCCCAATGTCCCTCTTACATTAATTAATCTACAAAAATTGTCAACTGAGAATTCAAATGTATTCACAAACTCCTTTCCAGGACATATGTGAAAATATCTAGATAAGCTAATATGTTACTCCTAACATAGATTAACTAAATTCATTCAGTTTAGTTAATCTCACATAGAGGTTGCACAAATCACATAGGTATATTCCTATCTTATATAAACTCACCCTACATTAGGTGACCTTATCTTATTCTACCTATGTCAAAACCTAAATTCTCTTTCCTAAGTTTATAAAGGTTTCACTCAACGATCTATTTAGTGATCAATTAAGTAGGAGCAATAAGCACAAGATAAAACCACAACATAAACAAACAAAAGATTAAACCACAAGAAAAACACTTGAAACAACTTAATTCAAATAAGAACATAGCAAAATTTAAGACATAATAGTACTAGATAACTCTAATTTATAGAGTTAACATATCCCCAAACTTAAGATTTTGCTAGTCCTTGAGCAAAAGAAAAATAAAACTACCTAAAAACAAACAAGAGATAATGTATTGTCATTAATGATTTCCGATTGATTCCTTAGTACTCATATAATAACATAATTAAAGAAAAGTGCAAATATTGGCTAGGTGTTAAAATAACTCAAGAGCACATCCCATTTCAAATTAGATTTTTCATGTGTGTATATATATGCCTTTCTCCTATCATTGTGTCAAATCCAAATAAGTTTATGCAAACATGTATTAAGCACAAATCTCAAAGACAACAATTAAGTTCCACAAGTTTGCTTTTTAAATCCATCTCTACTAATGTAGATAAATACAACACTAAGGATCAAATGACATTCATTAAGGTTGTAATCTGGGCTTAGGTGAAGGTATGATGTTTTGGATAAAGTAAGCTCAAATCACCTATAAGCACATTAAGTCTAGGACTCATGTAGATCAATTCTTTCACACATCAAGTAATATACTAATAAAATTAAAATATTTTTTTTTTTCATCAATACATAGCCAAACACTAATTCTTTTTTTTTTTCTTATTTCTTTTTTGTTAAGTTGCACACCCTTTAACTTATTTCTTTCTTTCATGAACAAGTGGGTAACTCTCTCTTTTTTTTTTTTTTTTTTTGCACAATCTCACTCCACCCATCCTCCCATAACATAGCACCACTCAAATAATTTAATAAGAATAATCAATATGCTCAAGGGGTTGAGGTTAAATGATATTATTTTAGGTTAAGCTAATATATATAGTTGAAAGAGAAAAAGTTTTACAAGACTCAAAATAAGTGTACTAGAGATAAAATATATCATGGTTAGCTTGAAAGGCTTAAACGGCCTAAAGATTACCTAAATCCTTTCCTTAGTAAAATGTTATCTAAGATTTTTCCTCAATAGATTATCAAACAAATTCTAATACTTATGAAATTATCAAAATGTCATGTTCACATAAACATTTTCTAAAATCATACACAAATTAAAGATCAAGATATTGTGCTCAAATATAAACTTCCACAATCATGATGGAATTAATACAAGAATTATCCATAAGACTAAGTTAATACCCACATTTTTCAATAAGTCATGCACAAATTCGCCCCAAGTTCTTATCATTAGAATATAATAATCATCAAAGAAAGCACAAAATTCCTATATTTATTCAAGCACATAATCACACAACTAGAAAAATAAACATACAATAACAAACAAACCATACTAGCACAATCCTACAAAGTTTACCTGTAACCCCAAACTAGTTTACCCGCAACCCCAAACTTAGTATGTAAAATATTGGAAAATTAAAGAATAAAAAAATGAGTTTAGGGTTTCTTTTCTCATTAGCACATAGCCATATAGCTTGATCTCCTTGAAGTGGCACCAACGCCTTAGATTTCCCAACACACCAAAATAAAAAAAATAAAAAAAAAAGATACTTAGATTGCCTCCTAAGAAGCGCTTGAATTAAAGTCTTCAGCTTGACTCAAGTGAACACTCATCAAAAAGCAGTTGTCACCCATAAAGCGTGGCAAACAACACCACAAATGGTCTTTATTGCAATGGTCCTCAAACTTGACAGGGTGTAAACAATTGTTGCTCATAAATCCAAAATGGCTTGATTTCAAATAATAGGCTTTAAAGGGAAACTTTACCTTTGGTCTAAACTTGTAGAAAGTGTAGTGTTGAGACGGTGGCTCTAAAGGCAAATAAGACATTGTCAATAATATACTCATGTAAACCAATGATATGGTCAAATCATTAGTCTCCTGGACTTTCTCATCCATTAACATGTCTTGTTGTTCTTATTCTTCAAGTTCCCTTGAAGACTTTTCAAAATGAAAATATTTCCAATCAAACTTTGTCATGTCTTCCATCATTTGATAAGCTTCATCTTTGGGTCTCTCTTCACAAATTGGGAAACCATATCTATCTTCAACCCAATTTAGACCTTTCATAAACATTTGGAGTTGGTACCACTTGGATAATTCATGGCCAGTTTCTCTACTAAGCATTATCTTGAATCTTTTCCAAGCCATATGTAAATGTTCCATGCCATATTGGGAAAATATTGTGAGGCTTTGGTGAAATCTTGCTTTGGCTAGCATAGTGAATCTCACAAACAAAAACAAAATAAGTCAAAAAAAAAAGAGAAAATTTTGAAGTAAAATTAGAATTGATTGGTATTAATATTAACAAAGAAATAATATTTCAATCCATGACAACGACACATAGTTGGAATATGCAACTATAAATTATATTAGAATCCGAAATTGGGGTTGTCTTTACTTTGAGTCTTTATTTTATCATGATATCTTTTGTCACTGGCTCATAGAAAGAAAAACTCGTGGCGTAAAGGAAAAGAAATTCGAGCAAAGGAGTCTGAACAATACATCAAAGCGAGGTTTGATATTCCTATTTTAAAATCACCTACTCTTATGTCTAGATATAAAGAAAATTTCTCTAAGAAAAGTATTGTTTCGAGATAGAACCTTCAATTTCAGAGATTTAGCCTGTGTCAATTTCCTTGAATATATAAAAAATATAGGTTTGACTGAATTCTGCTACATTAGGGAGAGGGTATCCTAGATTAGTTAGGGAATTTTATACCACTACTAATATCTTTAAGGGACAATATGCTATATATGGTTCCCTTAAGGGAATTGACTTTGAGGTCACTGAATAACTTCTAGTTGATCTTTTGCATTTGCCTTTAGGTGGTTACAAATTTCCCATAACCAATTCTTGGCCTATGATTGATGACTTTGACTCTCAACAAGCCTTACTTCGAGTCTGCTCTCTTGATAGTTTTTAGCCTAAGTCTTGTGTCACTGACCTTACTCTAAAGGCTAGGATTCTATTCCAATTTATGTCTTAAAAGATGATTCCTAAAGGTGGTCATAGGGATACACCTATCTTTTGTGACCTTCATTTTATTGATTCCATTCTTGTTAGGAGAAAATTAAACCTGTCATATTTCATCATTCATGAGATGATTGATGCCATAGAGAATAAGAGATCCTCTCTTCCTTATGGTTTCCTCCTTAGTCGCATCTTCCAATACTTCAATATCCCACTATTTGATGGGCCAAGCATAAACCGTGGACTATTGATGTTGAAATCAATAACAAGGCTTTCAATCTCATGGGATTTAGCTTTCTAAACAACGAATGGGTTATCAAAACCAAACATGGACATGATCAAGATAAAAGTACTCAACAAGAAGCTGATGATAGTTATTCTAACATAGCTACTCAAGGAGCCGCTAAAGGCGCTCCTGAGAGCATTCATGTTGAAGAGGCACCTGCACAAGAATTACACCTTCATGAAGCCTTCAATAGCCTCTTAGAACGCATTAATACTATCCAACTTGACATCCAAGATCTGCATGACACTAAGCTAGAGCACTTCTAGATTGTTTCAGTCAACATTAACTCAGTCTGTCAATACCAAGAATGTCAATTTCAGATCATTCAAGATCAATAGGACGAGATGATGAGGATGCTGCAATCTTTCTTTGGACATTTTCCTCCTCCTTAGATTGCTTCTTTTTCCATGTTTCCTCTTTTGAACTTTTATTTCTTTGGTTATTTCATGTATGAACTCATTGTTTGAATTGGATATTTTATTGTTATGTCTTATATTTTCTTTATTTCTTCTTTCTCGTGGATTTTTCAGATGAAATCAAAAAGGGAGAAGAATGTGCTTTGATTTATTGACTTAATTGGTATTGACTTGGCCATTCTAATTCTTCAAATACAATTGGTAGCATATTTGGAGGGGAAGAATTCAAGAGTTTGGTAAGGACACTTATCTCTGTTTTTTTTTTCTCATTCTTTACTCCTTTTTAAATCAAATGTTTGTTATCATCAAAGAGTTGGAGATTGTTGACTCATGCTTTGTATCAATCAATTTTATACTCATATTTTGAAGTTAACAAATATATGATTAAGAACTAACAATCTACTTGAGTATGTAATAATCTAAATTGAAAGGATCACAAAACATTCAAGATGGATTATAAAAAAGAGTTTCAAGACAAAATTCAAGACTACAAGACAAGGACTAGCAAAGGTCAAATATTTAGCTCTTATATTTCAATACTTGTTTACATAGAATATGATCTTAATAGCTCAAATTTTTATTAAAATTGGAAAATTTCAAATCAATACAATCAATCTAGTTTATCTCCAATTAAAATTTAAAATTTATTTTACACAAGCTTTAAATTATTTTATGAATTTCTATATTATCCATATTTCATAAAAATCAATTTAAGAAGTCACAATTTTGAAAAGAATCGAAAAAGACTTGAAATAAAATCAAAGCATGCTCTCTAGTATTTTCGGCAGACCGAATCCTAGTTTTCATCTCTTATTTAATTGAAAAAAAAATCATTGTATATCAAATCTGAAAGATAAATATTAAAACCTTTCTTATTAGTTAAATATAACTTTTCCATATTGAACATAACAAAAGATATATATATATATATATATATATATATATATTTTTATGTATATAGATGATGTTTTAATAAAGATTTTTATTTTTATTTTATGAATACGTACTATAATTTAGTTCGTTAGATTTTAATCTAATGGCTAGATAATATTAGTAGATTTACTAAAAAAAATTATTATAATTAACATATATATAAATATAGAAAGTTATTTAAAATAAAAAAGATAGCAACCTAATGAGTTGGTCAATTTTTTTTTATTTTCTTTTTTTTTTATATATAAAAAAAAAATAAAACTAGTGAAAATATCTAATAATCTCAAATCGCTCTCAATTATCATATTCGTTGGGAAAAACAATAACAAAAGATGTATAAATTTTAAGCTGATTCATGCAGAAGTTTTATTTTAAACAATTTTTCTTTCAATATAGTTGTTTTATTCATAAATCTTTTTATTTAAGAAAACAACTTATTCATAATAGAAAAATTATACCACTTCGGATTTTACCTTTCGTACAATAAAATAAAAATTTTATGAAATATTGAAGATACAATAATATATATATATATATAATTTTAAATTAAAAAAAAAAAATATATATATATATATATAATTTATTAAACTTATCCATTCAACAAAAATACTAATAACAACAAACTCAAATACAAAATTTATTTACTAGTCCACTTAATCCCAAACTTTAGCAAGGGCTTGTAGTACAACCTTAGTCTGACTGAGTTTATACACTGTGAACGCAAAAGTGTTCACATCGCCCTCCTAATTCTCGATGGTAATCCAATGTCCTATTTTCAAGACTATCGATTGCCTTATTAGCTTCCATTCAACAGCACCAATCAAGCCATGATCTTTGTGGTACTCAACCACAAAATCAACTACTCCAAGATTCAAACTCCATTCAATAGCACCAATCAAGCCATGATCTTTGTGGTACTCAACCACAAAATCAACTACTCCAAGATTCAAACTCCCCATGCTCTGCATGTCAAAGTGAATTCTAGCTTGAGAGCCATGTTCTTTCAGAAACTGAAAAAAACTGGTCGTCGAACTCCAATGTGTTAGTAGGACAATGCTCTTTAATATTTAAGTACATAGTATTAGAATTCTTTTTGAATTAGCATTCTCTTCAATAGAATTTTTTAATATTTCTTTATTATTAATGATTGTGTCAAATTGTCCTATGAAAATATTTATTCTTCTATTTATGTTATGTCCATTATAATTTTTCATGCCTTCTTTATTTCAAATCTGTAATTTTCTCACTCTATCTCAATTTATCCTACTTTATGATTTTGATAGTGAATAAACTTGTTTTACAAAATATGGATATCAATTAAATACGTGAAGCCACCTTCAGAATACATATCAGATTCAGATATTATTCCAATTTTTATAAATTTGTCTATGCAAACAAGACAATAAATTTAAAAATAAAAAAAAAAAACCTAACTATTAGTATGACTTCCAAAATTCGTCATTTAATGTTCTTCATGTATTCCTTTAGAAGTCTAGTCTCTTTTATCAAGTAACTCTAAAGTGATATGTTTTTGTATTCTTTGCCACTCCTGAAGTATTGTTATTCGAATATATTTTTTTAAAAAAAATGAGATTGGGTGAAAGAAAAAGAGAGAGCAAAGATTAAATTTTTGTTAGAACTGAAAGAAATAGGATGAGAGAGATTCTAAAAAAAAAAAAAAAGATGACAGAGAGAACTTACTTTCCTACAATTAATAGTGTCATAAAATACTAGGTACTCCCTAATTTGGATCAAGTATTGTTATTCGTATAGATTTATCTTATACAAGAGGTAAATGCGATTATGGACGTATATAGAGGCTTGTAAATTTTGAAGAAAATGACATAGATAGATAGAACTAGTTTGTGGCCCCTAGTTGATATTTTTAATTGATATTTTTAGGACTGCAAGTTTTTTGTACATAAATAAGATTAACTTTTTGACTTTCATGGGACTTGAAAGAGAGAAATAAAAACATTCAAAAGTTTTTTTTCTTATTGTTTCTTTCTCTTTTTTTGTCTACGTCATTTCATTTCATTTCTTTTATTATTGCAATGTTATTTCTCTTTCTATCTCTATTATGTTTTATTTATATCGAAGTATTAAGATAATAAGAAAAGATTAAAGCTTCTTTCTTAGATATTTGGGAGTTGTGGCATTTAAGAATAATATAAAATATGTATTTTATTTGATGAAAGCATTGACATTGTTTGATAATGATTGATCGATATTTGAAGGAGAACTATTATAGTGATATAAAAATTATTATGCTAAAATATTCAAATTTTTTTATTGAACTATTTATCTTCTTCGAAATGGTGATTTAGACGTCACAGGTCAAATAGTTCATGATTTCAAGGCAAGAACTACTTGATGTATGGTCAAGAACTATCTACTTGGCCCAAGTCATATACTGGTAAAGTAGTATTACTTGACTTAGGACAAGAACTATTTGACTTGAAACAACAAGTGACAAAAATATAAATAGGGACTTAGATGAGCAACTTTTTTGTCTTTCTTTGGTAATGGAGATTTAGATGGGCTCTTTTTCTTCGACAATGGAAATTTAGATAGCGACTTTCTTATCATTCCTATTGATGTTGTGACTGAAGATTTTGCCAACTCTTTTTTACCTTTGGTTGACTTAGTTTTTGTCATTTTAGGACTTTATGTGTTCCTTTGGATGAGAAGAATCAATCGAAGAGCTTAATTATTGACTTAGGTGAATGATTATTAAGTTTAAAAGTAGTTTTCATAGTTGAACATAAGGAATTTCACATATTTTATGACAAATAAACTATAATCTAGATTGAAAAATAAAAAAAATAAATAAATATTAAGTTAAATCAATCAAATGAATTAATCAGATAGACAACATATTAATTTTACTTGACCTTAGATCAAATACATCTTAATCTTGTAAAGTAGTCATGATTTTATGTAACTAAAAATTTGCTACGCTATCAAAATCTACTTAATCTCAAATGAAGTACTTGATTTTAGGTCTAGTGCATCTTGATCTTTGCCAAGGTCAAGTACAATGTAACTTTTGCCGAAATTAAATAGAGAGAAATGAATTTTAATGGGAAAGTGTGTGGGATGGGATCATGTCAATCAAAGGCTATATCAGTTTTTTTGTGATATTGGTTGATGATTTGGTCAGGACATTTTAGTCTTTTTCAACTTATGTGAGCCCAAAGTTTTGATTTTACAAAGCATATTATTGGAGCTAGTATTAAAAGTGTCCAAAAAGGGTGAAAGTAGTCTTATGCATGTCCTTTTCTCTCAATTCTGTAGGTCATGGCTTTCGTGCAGAAGTTTACGTTTGGTCCGTCCATCTGGTGGGTTTACTTTGGGTCTGTAGTAGCCTAATTGAAGCCTATGCATCTTGGGAATATAATACTGGAGTTTTGTTGGTTCATTTAGCCAATTAGACAAGAAATATTATTTTTGTTCTAGCTCAGTAGTTTTGACTAGTGGTTTTAGATTTATGTCACTCTTTTAAAAAAATTACTAGAAAACCAATTTTCTGGAAATGGATAGTTATGTTTCTAGGCACATTTGTTTTTTATGCCCCAATATCAGTCTTAATTTGTAATTATAGATTTATGTCATTCTTAAAAAATAATGGTTGGAAACTTAAATGGGAATGTATAATGAGGACTGTGTTCTTCAAGATTAATAGATGAAGAAAATTATGACTTTTGTTGTTTTCATGTTTTTAGCCAAGATGAGAAAAAGAAAAAGGAAACAAAAAAAATGTGAAGAAGATGAGGGGCATATAGGTCATTCTACATTGTTATTTCTGAAAAGGGTCTGTTCATATTAAAACATTTAAAAGGGGTCTAGTTCTTAAAATTTAATATGGAGGGTCTATTTTAGTAATTTTCACAAAAAAAAATAACCTCACTTATTATAAAAATAAAACAATAAAAAAGAAAAATTAATAATTTAGGCGCTTTATGAGTCTGACTCTTGACTTAATATTCAATTTCTACCCCACCTACTGAGTTAGTCGCTAGTCTTAGTGAGAAAATAAGAAGATTTCTTGTTTTTTTGGGAGAAAATAAGAAGACTTGATTGAACCTTCGGGATGCTAAATGCGCAATTGATACTTTGATTGGAGGGGGAAAAAAATCAATATCAGATGTCTTTTTCTATTTTATCTGGTTAATATCAGAAAAGAGATTTTGTCTTGTAGGGGTGTCTGGTGGCCGCTTAACGTGAATGATGAGTTTATGTTGTTTCAAAGAAATTCAATGATCATAGCCATGACAAATAAATAACTAACAAAAGAAAAAATGATACGAAATGGATTTGCAATTAGTTTTCAATTTATAAAAAGGTTAAATAGTATACATGTTCTTAAATGGTTAGGAGTTTAGACCAACATTCTTGACTTTTGAAAAAGATCAATGCATGATTCATTATCTCCAAACCATGGTCAAACTCGAGAGTCAGACCACAATATTGTCACGTAACAATATCAAAGACTCAAAGTACCTTTGCTCTGTTTTGAACTTTCGTTTCAAAAGGTTAAGACTTCATGAAAATGGGAAAAGACCTAATCTTCATGGAGGAGATCAAGAAAGTTATCCTCCGTGACAAACCAATTATAACAACCACAAGTGATCGCATCCCTTCATGAATTTGTTTGTGCAGGCAAACATTACGTTAGACTTCTCAATCCCAGAGGTTGAAGCAATCAGTCCCAAATTTTATTTATTTGGTACACAGCCATTGCAGATATACACACACTCCTCACTCCCGTCAAATTTGGTATGCTGATTTGTCAGAGTTCAATGAATAAGGCATGGTCTCACTATTAAAATACCATTCCCATCAACTTAATATAATGCACCGTTTAATGATTGCTACCTATTACTGTATGCGAAAGGAGAAAGGGTAGTCGTATGGAAGCCAACTCAAGCTAAAAGAAAACGCTCAATTCTAATTATAAAGCAAAGCCCATAAATTTAGTGGGTCTATCTATGCTCCTATTTTAACTAATCTAAAGAAAAGCGAATAAACCAAAAAGAATAAGCCAAAAAGATCCCATATTGATGTTAAATTTATGCTTCTCAAAACAGATAAGGTCTGAGACATTATCCTTCTTCTCTTATTTTTGAACAAAAAATATTAAAGAAACTACCTAATTGCTTGTATAATAACCGAAACCGTTGTTCTCATTATTATTGCTATCTACAATAACACAAGAGACTATTGGTTCATCCGACCAAAAATCCAGCAATTGTGGATCTTGAAAAGAAACTCTACCACTGCTTCTGGCCTCAGCAGTTCTTGATGCAACTCTCTCTTCCATGGTTTATCATACATGAAGAAAATATAAATATATATTCCTCGGTGTCAGCTTCTACTGCTTTGCCTGAACAAGAGGGGAATACTTGGTTAAACTAAGTATATTTGAGCAACGAGATCCCGGTAATTAAAAAAAAAAAAATTCTGGGAATAAGGGAAGAAACCAAGCATATTCCAAATATATGGTCGTTGTCATTCCATTTGGGACCTTACTTGTCTTTCTTGCCTTCTAAGAACAATAATAAATAAATAAATAATGAACAGAAGCTGTAAAAGGAGTAGGTGGGTTTTCCATGTTCAACATTAGCAACCTCATTTAGACCACCTAACACCTTAGAGACTAGCACAATTGGTAGCTAAGTACCACCCTGAAAACATATCATTTCCCTCTCCTAACCTCCTTACCAACCCACCACCCCCACACAAAAAACAAAAAACAAAAAAATGAACTACTTTTCCCATATTACCATTATTCACCCTGTGATAACCTAAAAAAGAGCTCTAAGATTTGAGTCATAACTCATGGCTTAAGTAATTGTCACACACCAGTGTGGTTGGAATGGTACTGCGGTCCACTCAACATGTTTGAATTTTATCTAGATGACTTGAACATAATAAAAGGGAAACAAATAGCAAGTCCTCTTGAGGTAGCAGAGGTATACTACTATGTGGTGCTCGTGATACGTGATAAGCAAGTACAAAGTACAAACAAACAAGAGCACAAGAACTCAGGCAGATATTGTCCACATATATAGTTTTGTCAGCCAGTTTGCACGAATCAAACAAAGCCCTTTTTTTCGTTTCAGGAAAGCAAAAAAATGTGATACATAATATACATGGATTAAAAATGAGGCTAAATTCAAAAAGAGAACCAAGGAATTACCTGGGAATATAAGAAGGTACCAAAGATGGCAATGGCAGCCCCGAGAGCATTAACAGGCTGGACTGGCGTTTGGAAGATGATGATGGAGGAGACAATGACAGAGATACGTTTCATGGTGTTACCAATGCTAAACGTCAAAGGAGAGATCTCATCCAGAGACATGTATGAAACCTGGTTGTAAAGGTGATAGAACACACTCTGGGCTGCCATCCACCTAGAGTGTACGATCAACAGTAACACAAGATTATACAAAGGAAAACAGAAAAGAAAAAATTGAAGCATAGTTGTAATAAAACAAAAATTATTATAAAAAAGTAGCTCCTATGAATTATCATTGGAGGTCCGAACAACAAATCCAACACATGTTTCAGCAACAACATTCCAACAATTTCTATCAAACAAAATTAGAGTTATGAATGCAATATAAGCAAAATGAACCATTTACGATCTATGCTTCAATGCACATTAGAGCTGTAATAAAACCATCAACGTATAACTAAAAAAACTATAAAGCCTCACACTTTCAGCGGAAAATTTGACTTATACGAAAATATTTGTTAATTTGTCATATCGGAGCCATTAGAGGTAAAATCATAATGTTATGATAAAGCTAATACTCACTTCACAGTAAATTAGATGAGCCATAGAACACAAATTTTCTTGATTTAACAGAAAAGTAAACACCCTTTTAGTAATGATCAGCATTTGGCTAAATTTCCTATGGCAATAAAAATGCATAAAAAAGAGTAACAATGCAAGCAAACAAAACAGGGATATTGTTGTGTAATTTACCAGAGCAATTGAGGCCCAATTTCAGATATGGCCTTTTGCCACCCAGCCGCCCACAACTGTGGTCCCTCAACCGCAATTGCAAAGGGGGTGAGAATTATGAGAGACAAAATCGATAGACAAGCGTAGTAGTTCATTCCACTTACGGACTTCCCCTTCATGCCCCTCTTTGAGAATATGTTTCTGAAGACGAATGCCAAGTTTGATATCATGGCACCCATGAAACCTGAATAGTAAATCAAATCACAAACAGTCAAAGTCACATTAAACCCAAAATCTCCTATGGGAACAAAAAATCCAATGGCAAAAACCCCACATGTCGATAAGAAAAGACACCCTTTTATCAATCCTTACAAGAACGCATGAATGGGCATATAGCTTTGAGAATTTTTATAATTATAAGAGAAAACAAAGAATGGTTACCAATCATGTTGAAGTTGAGCTCAGTCAAGGCAGCAAGTGAGCAACCACCAATGATGGGAATGAGGGACAGATAAACTGGCACAGGGAAGGTCTCACCCAGCAAGAACCTTGACACCAATACACTAAAAGCAGGCTCACCACTCTTGATGATATGAGTAAAAGACACAGCAACCTTTGACATACTCACCGTGGCTGCCACATGCCCAATTGTATGTGCCACAGCAACCTATTGAACATAATCAACAAATCATATAACCAATTTCAGATATCAAAATTGAACTAAAATATTCTCGATCCTAAAATTAGGTTTTAAAATTGGGATTTGCCTCATTCCATTATCTAGCTAGCTTAGCCGAAGCTGAGTTGACCAGTTTTTATCCCAATATTACACAAAAAAGACACATATAAGATAGTCTAATTCTTTTTCTCGACTGTTTCTGCAACAAAACAAAAGGGTATTTTTATTTTTCATCAGAAGAGACCAAAAAATTCATGAATAACACACAACAAGTTAAAAACTTATCTTTCCATCCTTTTCCTCAACTTTCTCCTGAAACCCCCCCCCCCCCAAAAAAAAAACAAAAAAGAAAAACCATCGAAGGAAAAATTTTCTGAGCAACCAAACTAAATTATGATTCACTTACAGGGAACAGAGCCTTCCAAAACTCGAGATCGGTCTTTGGGGCCTCGGCGATCCTGGTAGCCCAAGAGATCAACATAATCAAAGACCCACAAGCGAGAGAGAGCGTCGAAGTCAACCATGGGTAAGGGTAAGCATTCAAAACCTTCTTGTTATAAATATTGAACACCACATTCAAAGCCCACCACATAGCGAAATATATCCCGATCTTGATCTTCTTCTTCGACTCCGACGATGACGCCGCGGCCTCGGCGGCGGCCGCCTTCGGCAGCTCGATATTTGACTCGATCGGCTTCGATCTGTCCGCCTCGTAAGCCTCGCATTTGATCGAACTCCTCCGAGCTTTCAAAGACCCAAAATTCCCAACCATGGAGACATGCAGAGGCTTCTGCACTGATATGGCTGACCGCCGAGGCTTCTGGACCGAAAGAGAAGGCAACAGCGATGCAGATGGCTGTATCGGCGACCGAGACTTTGGCCGAGAAAAGATGTCGAACCCATTGATCACCGGCGAAAATTGCTTCCCTGAGCAAATCATGGTATAGAAAATTTTCTATGATTTTCCCGGAAAAAACTTCCGAGGGTTTTTCTGGGTTTTCTGTCAAACGCACAAAAAACCCAAAAAAAACAAAAAAAAAAAAAAAAAAAACTAATACAGATCACAGAGAAGGAAAGATCAATGATCACTGAGTTACAGTAAATACATAAACCATGTGTGTGTAAATATATAAAGAGAGAGGAATAAGAATAAGGTTTGGACTTTCTACACTAATTTACTTGCTTTTTTTTAATTTTTAATTTTTTTTTGAGAAAAATAAAAAGGGAAAGTTGAGAGTTTTGAAATTTTAGAGGGGCTGTTCTCTGAAATCTCAGTCCGGAACTATGTTTGTCATGTGAGGTATGATCTATTTTTTAAGGCAATAAATTAAAGTAATTTCCTCTTTTGATTTATTTATTTTTTTTGATTTAGTATAATATATTGTATTAATAAAGTGTTTGATCAACTTTCCTACTTTTGCGTTTGGAAAAAGGAATCGTAAACCACTCAACTCTGTTGTGTGTGTTTTTATAAAAGTTGGCTTTGTAGGGCTATGTTACGATGTGGGCGGCTACTATTTCTTTGATGCTTCCTTGAGCAATAACCTCTTGACATTTCAACTACATTAACATTTGTACACGTTACATAGAACAAAGTTTTTTTTTTTTTTTTTGAGAAATTATGGATCATCATTTTATAGCCAAGATAATATTTAAGCACATGTGTCATGTATAAGTGATATGTAATTTTAAAATTTTTTAAACGAGTGTATGAGAAATAATAAGAAGAGATCAATGGAGTCAATAACATTTTTTTTATAATAACAACAAACCAAGTCCTTGCTCAAATAGAAGTCCTAATTAGTATGCTCCGCAACCTAATAAGAATTCTGGTCTTATTAGTTGTTATTTCTACTTCCAATTCTTATGTTATTTTTTTTCCTTTTTTTGTTTTTTTTTTTTTTTTCAAATGTACGGTTCCTTTTTCTTAAAAAAAAATTAAAAGATACCTAAAAATAAATAAATAAATAAATAAGAAGAAACAAATTGTTCGCACATAGAATGCAACTGATACAACACAAGTCGTTCCATTTAATCACGTCCCTCCAACAAAAAATTTCAATTTAATAAATTGTATCGAGCAAATATTCTATTATCGTTGCATTGCTTAAGATAAATCTATACATGGTAAAAATCTTTTCAAATTTGGTACCTATGATCTCTATTCTCACTATAATATTCGTTTTCTTTTAGGAGGGAATTTTTTTTTTTAATGGGATTAGGAGGGGATACTTATAATTCCCTACTTTCATAGGCTTATTTAAGTATAAATATATACAAAAGAATAATAATAACCTAAAATGTACTATACTACGTATGTGTACTATTACTTTATATATATGAAAAAAGAAGTTAACAAGTAACTAAAACAAAGTAGCACAATCCGTTAAAAAAATATTTTTAAAAAAACAATGAAGTACTAAATTAATTCTTAAAGAATAAATTAATCTATTTTGTCATAAATTTTAGGATAATGAAACAAAAATGTCAGGACTCTTTTTTTTTTTTTAGCAAAAACTTACGTCACTTGAAAATTTTATGAAATAATGCCATAACATTTGAGATCTATGTAAATTTTTACATTATTTGAGTTAAAAGCCACAAATACCTCTTACTTAGTAAAAATATTAAAATATTATCAAAAATATTTTTTATTATTTTTTTAAAAAAATATAAATGTGCTAAAAATAATGGGTTCATATCAGAATTTAAGGAAGATGCAAGCGGTAATACCGATCAAGGTACTACCATTTTTCTATTGTTAAGAACAATTAATTCGGCATCACATGTACAATTTTACGATATTCAAATGTCAGTGTATTGTTTTACATAATTCAAAAATCAAGTTAGTTTATGTAGAAAAGTTAAAATTCAGCATTTTTGTGTCTCTATCTCATAATTTTGTTTTTCATTTTTTTAAATAGCAAATAGCAATTAGCAACCCAAATTGCGGATATATATAAAGAAAAACGAAAAATAGCAACCCAAACCAAGATGGTATAAGTATAAGGTTGACTCGACTTACACCCCTTGCCATTGTGTGCTTTTCCAGACGATGTTACGTACAATTGGGCTTGAGTCTTGAAACTTTACAAGCTCTTCAACAAATTTGAACTGGCCCAAAGTGGTTGAGTGCCAAATTCAAATGAGCTAAGCTTTCGCTGTTATTATTGGCAAAGCTTTTATTGATTTATACATCTTTTATTTTTATTTTTTATGGAACATTACAATGATTAATATAGTACAGCATAAAATTATTCCTTAAGCGAGAAACAATAGAGCATAAAATTATTCCTTGAGCAAGAAACAATCTTTGTCTTTGTTTTCAAGAATATTATATCTACTGGCAATTTGGGCTGCAAGTTGAATCTTAATAGAGTTACAATTCAAGCTAGATATGCACAGCACAATCATATAACACATGAGAAGTTGATCTTCTCTCCCAAGTGCCACCCTTGTTTCCTCCTCCTTTTTTTTTTTTTTTTTTTTTTTTTTTGGTTAAGTTTTTTTTTTTTTTTTTATTTTTACTTTTTATTTCACCCATTTGTTTCATGCTATTCTGAAGTCTGATCACTGGGAGTAGCAATTTTATATAGCCAGACATTACGGAGGATTCTCTAGTCGTGTTTCATGTCATATATGTTTTTGTATTATGCCAAAGCATGCATCATTTATAAGGCTTGAGAAATTAATACAAAGAGCAGAGTTTTGCAGCTGTTTTGTAAGAATACGATGAGAACCAAAAGCTACAGACTTGATATATTTGCATTGGGCAAGATGTTAAGTTATATTTTCATCCGATAAATTAAATGTGGCTTCTTCTATTACAATTATTGTTATGGGATTTTCTTTTTCTTTTCCGTGTCATCCTTGTCTATTCTATTTTTTGCTTTAATTTGATCATTGGTCATTATTATACTCTAATGCTTCCCATGTGGACCTAGATAAACTACATAGTACACAAACATGCAAATGGACCAAACAAATAATAGGCCTAATACGTAACAAGGTAGAAAATTGCAACTATGAAGATTTTAATGCAAGACCTCCGCTCTGATAATATATTAGATTACAAATCTATCTTAAAAGCTTAAAACTAATAAAGTTAGTGTAGCTCTAGTCATCACTGACTAGCTAGGATTAGTTGTAAATCTGTTGTAACAGATTCTTCCGGATTCTTCATTCTGTTATTAGATCAGTTAATCCAATTGTATGTATAATTAGCAGTATAAATACAAACAGTAAGACTCAAGCATTTCTTTGAGTCACTTTCACAAATATCTTGAATTCCTCTGTTTACATTTATTTGATTGTATTATACTCTTAACATTTTCTACATCCACATTTTTTCTAAGGTTTGTGATAAAAGATATGGAAACATAGTTATAATGAGGCCATGTGGTCAAGGGAATTTTTACTTAGGCTAACTATTGTTCTTTAATATTCCTTTATGTGGCATTATTCTGTTAATTGTTAATGGGTATTATTTTAATATTCAATTTGAAGTTGTAGCTCACTTCTGTCATCTATGTGCTTATTTAATTTGTTGTTATGCTATATATGTATTGGAGGCTAATTAAAAGAGCGAGCAGCAATCAAAACTTGTAGCAAGAAGGACATGTTTCTGGTTTCTAATTCCCAAATAAGTTTTTGGTAGTCCAGTTTTGTCAAGCTTGTCTCTTAAAAAAAAGATTAGTGTGCCATTTAAATTATGAGGAAGTGGATGCCTTTGCTCGTAGACATGAAAGGATAAGATATATAGCTCTGTATAATAGTTTTGGAATATAGTAGAGTAACATAAATACATAATGATCTAATTATATATTTCTAAAACCCGTGAATGGAAAGCATACTTCTGAAAGAGTTTTCACGATATAAAGTGCTATCTTTGGTGTTCAATATGCTCGAATTATCAAAAACTTGAGCCAAGTTTAAGTTATTGTCATTCTCTCTTAAGAATGTGCAAAATTTTCTATATATGCCTTATCTTTCTTAATGTAATCTCTAGTTCTCTTACTTTTGGTGATCACTATGAAACAAACCTATTTCTTATTTTGATTATCTTCAATGGAAAAAATAGAAAATATGATATAAGAATTAAGACTAATACTGAAACGGGTGCAAAAAATAACCCCACATCGATCTGAATTCAAATTGTTCCGTCTTTAACATCTCTGTATTGGAGTGTCTAAGTCTTTAACAAATAGACTTTTGTTTTCAAAATTCTTAAAAGTCTTATAAAAAAGTTTAAACGAGTAATAACTCTAGCGTTCAGAACATTTGCTTCATTTCATTCTATTAAACGTCTAAGAAATATTAGAATATTGGAATACGTTAATTTTACATAACAATATTTTAGTACAAAACAACTTCAATCCATTATTTATCTTTAGTAAAAAAGAAAATCTCATATGTCTTTAGTTATAAAAGAAAATAAAATCTTTATTCATTATATATATAATTTTTTTAAAAGTTAACGGTTTAACAATCCAAAATTGCGAACATAAAAGAAAAAGTAACAAATCCAGTATGACATAGTCTATATACGATTAAAAATTCAGAACATAAGAGCAAAAGCTCTCACAGATTATATCTTTCGCTCGTATCGTTATCCTTTGTTACTACCATTAAAGTTGAACACTCATCAGCACTGGGATCATTGATTCCATCTACGGCCGTAAATGACAATCGACTCTGATTTTTTCAACTGATTTGAATGCCCTAAATCTCAAATTTTAAGTGTTAGTCACTATTAGATCAAAAGTTAATAATGGCGAAAAAAAGTGTCCATTACAATTATGTAAGTTTATTTGCTGTTGATATTGTGTGATTGATGTTCTTTCTTTTTTTCAGTAAGATTGATATTCTCTTATATATCGGAGTTTTGTAAAAGATTAATATGGCATTTTTTGGTTTTTATTTCAAAACTAGATAGGGCTAGCTACTCATATTAGGATGGTTACCCCAGGCACCATGGCCTATGCTATGCATTGTGTGCCAAGAATATCAGTGAGAAACCCATGTGGTGGTGGAAAGAAGGCTTTTAGTCTAAGAATTCTGCGCTAGGATGACTAACCCCTTTAAGTGCTATGCGGCAATTTCAGACAATATTAATTAGTCGTCAGATTCATTTGAGCTTGAGCTTGAGGTTTGGTTTAGCTTTACAAGCCCTTAAACCAAGCTGCACCGGCCCAAAGTGGTTGAGTAACAAATTAAAATGAGCTAAGCTTTTTGCTTTGTGTTATTTATGGTATAAATTAAATTATTGTACGATATATAATTCCATTAATTAGGATAATTCATAGAATACAATATAATTTGTCTGTAAAGGCTAAATATCTAATTTTGTATTCCTTTATGCACGGTTGGAAAAGGGTAGCCTAATTTCATGGAGCTCAGCTCTACTACTTGCGAAGCGTCTAGTTTCTATGTTACTCACATAGTTTTTATATATTCTTTGTCAGAACAAATTGTATTTATCCCCCGAATTATGTGCGTAGTTGAATTAATTTTTGTTGTGAAAATTCTCCCTATATTATGGAATTGTAGAAAAATGCATCTTTCTGTTATTTTCTGTATAAAAATTTAACGAAATGATGCTGTGGAAAATACTTTATAATATTTTCTTTCTTAATTTATTTTAAAAAATAAATTATTTTTGAAAAAAAAAAATCTTCCCCACTGTCTTTGTTTCCACTCCTCTTCTTCTTACTGTTTTAGACTACCTTCGACTCATAATACCAAAATAATGTAACTTTTATACTAAAATAGTGTAAATATCACATCAAATAGTAATTTCATCTCCAACCCATCACTCCATTTTTAACACAAAAAGAAATATTCTATCTATATTCTTTTTTATATAACTTTTTTTTCTAACTCCCTATTATTTAGATATTTTACAAATTATGCCCACATACAATTTTATTGTTCACATATTGATCCAAGAATATGTTTTATTATTTAACAAAGAAACTAATAAATTAATAAATTATATTTTATTAGCTAAAATAACCCATTTACTCTTAATAAATTATTTAAAAATAATATTACATTAACAAAAATATTGGTGAACCAAAACATTAACAAAAGTATTGGAGATGTTAAAAAAGACGAGCTTGGACAAAAACAACAAATGGACATGTATAGGCAGAATATTACCTTCAAAGAGAGGAAAGAAGAAAACAAAACTCTACTAAAAGACTTGAATTCCATCTCTAATCCAAACTTACGTAAATATTTTCGAGTTGAACGAGCAAAAATTGTTCACAAAAGAAACTAACAAGAACAATAAGAAGGAAGGCCTTCTTCTGCCACTAATGCATTTGGTCAATATTTTATAGATATTGGATATTCGGGAGATGATCTACTAGATTGCTAAATTATTAGTCCACTTTTTGTAATATTATTGCATTTATTTATTTTCAATTATGTTTTTGTTCGAGTTTACTTTGAATATTATGTATTTTAATTAATGTTAGTTCAAATATTTTGCATTTTTATGTAATGTATTATTACATGATATGTAGTTTCAATCATATGAAGTGTTTGAGTTTTATTGTAATTGGTATTTTGTATTATTAACATATTAATTTTGCTCCATAAAAAATTAATCATGAAATAATAAAAGAATATGGGACTCAAAATAAAGTTTTTTATGTTATGGTACTAAAAAGTAATAATTTTTTATTAAAAAACTATATACTTAGAGTCAAGTATTAATAACCAAAGCTAGGAGGGACTTTTTTCCAATTAAAATAAATGAAACAAAATCAAATGGCATATGAACAGTGCCACGCTATATTTGGCATTGCACTTTTCAAAAACTAACAAAACACCAATTTGGCGTGTCAGTTTAGCGCTGGGTTGGAGAAGCCCTTAAGAGCATAAAGAGAAATTGTTAAGAGTCACTTATAAATAAGTACATCTAATAGTATTTGTAGCTCCACAATCGCATAAGAAACATTAAGAATGAGTTTTAATTCCCTTCCTTCTGTGAAAACTATAAAGATCTACTTCTTGAGGGGGAAAAAAAGAAGAGAGAAACTTTTGTTTCAATCTTTTGTCATGGAAAAGCTACTCAAAATAAAATACTGGCTTCATGTAGCATTCAGACCGAATGACTCTATAAAATTACGTCGATACTTCCACATATTACGGATAACATAGGAGACATCTCTATTTTTTCCCCAGGGAATCCTTAAAATTACCACTGCTTAGCTT
>JXTB01000656.1:183588-193930 GCA_002914805.1 Parasponia andersonii
TATTAATAAGGAGATCAAGGAGGAACACGCTACAAAAGGTAAACCCTAATCTCATCTCTAGGGTTTTGTATCTAGATTTGATTTATGTTGTACATTATCCTATATATAATGCATGTATGTTATATGGTTATGGATGACATGTTGTTTTGTAATTTCCTTAAAAATGATGTGCATTTTTCTATCGACAAAACGACATGTCGGTTTTTTGAATAATATATAAAAGCGACAAACCGAAAAGCCCAGGGCAAACGACATGTAATTTTGTGAATTGAAGAAAATGGCATGTTATTTCTTTAAATGGTAGAACCGAAAATCAGAAAAAACAATGTGTCTTTTTTCGTCGTTTTCAATGTTCTCGTGGGTCTTTTTGATATAATCGTGACTTGTTTTCAGACCCGTTCTGGATTTGACTTGTTCTCAAGCTTGCGGACACCAAATTCAACGTTTCAAATTGAAGAAATATTAGATAATCAATTTTCTAATGATTTTTATGTCATTTTTCATAAAAATACTTTGAAAAACAAACTTTGATTTTGAAACCATTATTCGGATATACGAGCAAAAAAAATTTCAGATTTTAAAATACATCATGGCAGAGGCTAACAATGCTCTAAGACTAACTGTATTAATGTAAGATTAAATTAATGATCTAATTATGCTATAACAACCAAAACAATATATTACATCATATGCGGAAATGAAAAGGACCGAAAACATACCTCCGACCATTAATGTTGCTAGGGAATCCAAAAATTTAGTTTATTTTGGTGAGTGTTAAGTTGCTTCTAAAACGTTTTCAATCTCAGAAAAATGATGGTGTAAAACTGAAGGGGAGAGTGAATAATTTTAGGACCCAAATAAGCTTGTATATAGACTATGTCCATCACAGAGTCTATCAAAATTTAATCCCATAAATTATGAGATTATGGTTATAATTAGACAATTATTAGAGGATTCTAATAATTGATACAATCACATAAATGGTAGTATTTATGGGCACCAATCGGCCATATTAATATTTTAATATGTTCGCACTAAAATGGTTAATGCCAAAAGTGGAGAATTCTTACATATTATATATAGAGTACATAGTATTCACGAACCCTGGGAGAAGATGCCAACCATTGGTTTCACGTGCATCAATTAGCCTCCAGTCATTATTTTAGGCAATAAGCGATAAAAATAACTAAAAAAAAAAAAATATAAAAACAACAACAACAGAAGAACCTTCTCTAAATATATATACAATTTTCAGATATAGGAGATACAGAAGATTTCTGATAGAAATTCTTCGGTTTTCTCTAAATATGCATACAATATTCAGATATAGGAGATACAGATTTCTGATAGAAATTCTTCGGCTTTCTTTTTATTTTTGTGATTTGTACAATATTTTTTATTTGAGCAATGCTACACATCTTAAAAAGTAATTTGACAAATGTAGTAATATATAACTGGTTAACATTTATTGAATGCTTTTTTTTTTGGTCCACTTATTAACTGCCACCTACGTTGGCATATTATTTAACTTATTTTGTCAAGATAACTTGTTTCTTTTTTTTTTTTTAAAAAAAAAAAAATTAGGTGAAATACACCCTTATAATAGTTAATTTTAGAAAATATACAATCTCAATAGTTTTTAGTTGAAATACACCTTTTTTAAAAAAAGAGGTATAAAAAGACTTATATACTCTTAAGTCAAGAACGCCAGATATGAGTATCAAGAGCTAGGCAACCTAGAAACTTTATAGGAAAAAAAATACGTTTGAGTGTTTAGTACCAGGGCTAAATAAGGTATCAAGAGCAAGACCAAGTTATCTAGAAACTTGACAGAAAAAAAAGGTACATTTGAGTATTTAGCACCAAATAAGGTCAGATAGGGTGTTAAGCCGCACTAGACATAATATCGAGTCACACTAGACAAGGTGTCTAGCAACTCAACCTCCTATGTCTAGATGGAATGTGACAACCTGTATACAAAATTAAATAAATAAAAAGAGGATTTGTTTATATTATATAAATAATTTAATAGATAAAAGAAAACACTATATAGCCCTTAGTAGTGGTTATAAGGGTTATTTTAGTAATTACATAACTATCACTTTAAGAAATCTTAAAGGGTCTAATAATCTGCTTAGTTTATACATACACTTTGTAGAGATAGAAAAACAAAAGAGAGAGTGTTTGGAGGCTATGCACATGTAAGAAAAAGAATATGGTGAAAACTGTTGTCATTGGGTTATTGATACTCACTCCTAATGTAATAAACTCTTAACCAATTAAGTTTTATATTTTAGCTTGATTTCGAGATTGAGATTGAATATCTAGGGTAAGGGCTTTGAATTGCTCATAAATTATTTATAAAATATGGGGATGAATTTGATAGAGAAAGAAATATATTGATATTAAGATTCAAACAAGATAAATTTTATGTGATTTAGTTACGTAGATTAAAAATTATGAATTTTTGAGTTTTGGGCTAAGATGTAAAAAAATAATAGTGATTTCAACTACATTTATTGAGCATCTCAATAGTCTGATTGGATCATATTTACTATGGTTAGAAAGCTTATCGAATTATCTTTTGAACGGTATCAAATTTATCAAAAACGGACCTATAACCAGAGAATTATAACCATTTGAAATGAGTATTACGAATCTAGAAAAACCTGAAACTTTTAGTACTTTTAGTAAAATATGGCAGCAACTTTCTAGACTTTATAGAGCTTACCTATAGAGCCTATAACTATATTCTTGATACTATTAGAACCCTCATTACTTGTAAAGTTTGTATCTTAAGTTTGATAATTTTTAGAGACAGATTAGAATTTTTGTAAATTGTAGGAAGTTGAGATTATTTGGGAAAAGTAGAGTTGACCATAAAAGGTTCATGGGCAACAACTAGTCATTGTTCTTAGTATAATTAGAGTGTATTTGCAATGATTTAATACTTATATATCATTTATGTGATATAGGTTCCTAAAAGAATGTGTTGATTATTTGAGTTAAATAAGTGAATGAGGTAAGTATCCGTTGATTTTTTCTACTAGTTTTCCTTATCCAAAAGCTAAATATTTTATTATTTTATTATCTCTAATAGAATTTTACAAAGTGTATTCTTTAAAATATGATTTCAAATCAAAGTATATTTTGGTAATAAGACTATTTATTGAAAGAAATATGTTTTATTGAAATAATGTAATTTTTGTAAAAAATAATATAATTCTATTTTATTCTAAGTTATGGATTTAATATATGAATTACTATTGAACGTGGTTACAAGAAAATTATTTTGGAATTACTACAATATTATAATAAGATTAAAGTTAAATTGTTTATGATTCATTATTATAAATAAGTGTTTTGATACTCTCTTCAGTGACTATACACGTGGACCCAATCTATATGGGTTATATATGGATAGTATTGACCTAATTGCAAGGTTAAATATGGTAGATTTGTACCGGCTACATGGGTTATCTGTAATAGACCTGGCTACAGGAATTATTTATGGCAGATTCAGACCCAGCTACAGAGATTATTTGTAGCAGATTCGGACCCAGTTACAAGAGTTATTTATGGCAGATTCGGACTTAATCATAGGGGTTAAGTGTGGCCATAGTCATCAAAAATTGGAGAGAAGTATAATTGAAATTACTATTGACTAAAATAGATTCGAAAAGATAGATTTCGAAACTTATTACTTCTTTTTGTTAAATCGTTTACTAAATGACTTGATTTGAATATTTTTAAAAGTGTTGATTTCTGAAACTAAATTTGTTTTGAAAAATATTTGTTAATGATTTTAGTTTATATATGTTTGATCTAACTAGTTAAAGTTACTAGTTACTTACTGGCTTCTAGCTTATTCTTTTATTTTTCCCTCCCAGGATTTGAAGATTATCAGTTAACAGGCTCACAAAAGGAACTTATTTAGTTGTAATTGTGGTACATGGTTCAAAGAGAGGAATTTCTTCATCTTGATTGAGAAAATATAAAGGCTCGGAAGGTTGATTATCTTGAATTTATTGGATTATAGTTTTTATTGTATAGTATTTATTTTGAATATTTGGAGACTTTATAAGAGTTGTTGGATTTTATATTATATATTTGAATTATTGGAGACTAAATATTCTTAATTATATTGGTTTAGATAAAGATGCTTTGCATGCCTACGGAGCTTTACCTTATGTATATGCGGCACACGTCCTTGGGTGTGGGGCATGACAAGTGGTATCAAAGATTAAGATAAGTTTGACATTTTAGACCATGATAAGTCAATCTTATGAGGTTTGGAATATCGAGTGACTAGGTTAAGATCATTTGAGTTTGACTTAACTTCTATTAAGATTTGGAGTTTCATTGATTTGGTGATTAGTTTAAATTTTATAAGTTTGTTACTTTGGTCTTTTTGGGCATTAAAGTAGGTTAAGTTCGCATTCTTAAATTTTATTATTGATGGAACAATTAGTTTGACCTTTTGGTGATCATATACATTACATGGACTTTTAGGATTGTTTAAAAATGAATATAGACTTTTGGGATCATTTAAAGTTGAGTATTCTCAATAAGTTTTGATTATTAAGATCTATTAGTTGAATATTAAGGTTTCTAGTATTTAGTGCTTTTGATATTAGTTTCCTTTTGTATTTGATTAATAGATATAAGGTATTGGAATCTTTTTCTCTTATTATTGATATTAGATAGTTATCGAGTCAGTGAGTCTTACTTTGGAGTTGATATTAAAATTTTATAAGTCTACTTGCTATCTTCTTCTGCTTTCTCTTGAATTGTATCTCAATTTTTTGTTACCTTATTATAAATTTGTTATTAGAGAAGAGAAATTATTTGATTCCTAAGAATTAGTATGATTATTCTAAGGAGTTGTTAATCTGATCTTATCTATGTAAGAGATTTATAGAATAGAGATTATCCAGTTATGGTGTCAATGTGGGGAAAATATGTTTATTTAGGTTTTTTGGTTAACAGGATAATGGAAAGAAAATGTTTCAAATTCTTTCAGAAAGTGAAATTATTTGTGCTATGAGCTAGAATATACAATAAAACATTGAGTAAGTTTATTGAATAACTAGTTTCCTTGATGATAAAAGATAAAGAGATGAGATAAGAAATGCCAATTTATGTGTTATTGTTACTAGAAACTGAAGATAAATAGGTTAGTTTTGTTATAAGCCTTACTATGAGTTTTTTTCAAAAATATTGGTAATGATATGATTGAAATATCGGCATTAGCGACTTATAGGTGGAATAATAATTTAGAGAGCGATATTTTGAAAAACTTATGGTAGATTGATTTTGAGAATGATCTTACCTAGAAAAAAAAATTACAGAGCTTTAATGACTTATACTATTGGATAATTTCGAGATGATGTTATCTTAATAATACTTGTTTTGAAAACTAAGAAAAAGTCGAGAGATAGTGAATGGATAATTTGGTTATAGTTATGTATACAAGTTAGTAGAGATGAAATTAGAATATATAGTTGTTGTAAATAAGTTCACAATTTTATTCTATGGTATTACCATATAGGAAGAAGTGATCTTTGTATTTTATAGTATTTGGTATTACTCTTCTCTTGAAATTTAAATTGGATTACACAAACAAATTGAAAAATATTTATTTGATGGGTAACTAAAAGAATTACAAGGTAAATGTTTTCAGAAAACTTAGTATTTTACTATTAGGAAGTCAACTATTATCGTTGATGAAAAAAAAGGAAATGAAAATTGTGTCTATAAAACAAAAGGTCAAAACAGTTATGTAGAGGAATATGTAAGTCGATCAATCTTTCTAATATTGATAAATTATTTGATTTTTGTGAAATATGTAGTTTATGGAGAAATATTCACATTTATGGTTCTATTGATCTCCTTTACTTATAAAAGATATTTTTGAGAAAATCATAATATGAGACATTGGAATCCTAGAGGTTTTAAGATAAAGACTTAAGAAAATTTTAAGAACTAGTATATGAAAGAAGTCATTTAGCATATTTCTTAGTATTTAGTCTATGAAAAAGTGAACGAAGACTATATAGACGAAGGTTGAAAACTTTTAATATACTATAGATATAGGAAAGATAATACGATAGTAGAATTTTATAACAAGATTATCAGAGATTACTCAAATTGTGAAGTATAAGATACATAGTGTATTATTTGACTAAGTATATTCATATTTCTACTATTAGACTTGGCTTATGCACTTAACCGATTATTAGATTTTTTTTTATCTTTATAGTTATTTTGAGTGAACATTGAGATTTAGATTCTATGTAATTTGGTTATAAGCATAGTATTTGTATTTGACTTAAGCTTTGGTGATTGGATTTAGTTTTTGTACTTTGGCCTTGAAGATTAAAGTTGGAGGAAGTGAGGCTAAAAGGGATTCTTATGGTTGTTTATGATAGATATATCATATAGTTTAGAAGACCTTACACATGATTTTGAAAATTAAATTAAATTTGTTGGAGCTTTACAATATTGAACTAAAATAAATAGAATGTCAAAAAGAAAAAAAGTATATATATATATATATAGATGGACTATTGAGGATATATTGAAACAATATTTCAAAGATTTGTTGAAGAAAATATTACTCTCGATAATATTTGTATATAGTTGTGATTTTCGATCTAGCATTAGAATAGCTCTATATGAAGTATTAACAAAGAAATAGAAGTGTACTGTTAGTATTATAGGTATGCGATTGAAAGAGGTACTAAAGGTTAAAGAATTTTAATTACTAATAATTCCTATTAGTATTGCTAGTACAAAAAAAAGTTTGAGTCATCATGATATTCTATTATTGGGTGAAAATGTAAAGGAGCTATCATAATGAACAAGAAACGATATGGGATTATTGATAGATAAGTTTTAAAAGTGATGATCTATTTTGGATGTTTAAATCAATCAAATTGGAATAAGTTTACATTCTCAAGTTCGTATCATATTGATGGAAAGATCGTTTCAATTTAGTAAGTAATGATCATAATTTTACTCACATGTTGAGATTTTCTTAGAAATATGTGGATCTATTAATATTTTTTTTTTTGGAGAATGCAGGAATGTAAATTTTAGAGGACTTGACTTTTTTTTAGAGGAGGAGAATGTGACAACCCGTATAAAAAATTAAATAAATAAAAAGAGGACTTGTTTATATTATATAAATAATTTAATGGATAAAAGAAAAGACTATATATCCCTTAGTTAGTAGTGGTTATTAGGGGATATTTTAGTAATTAGATAACTATCATTTTAAGAAACCCTAAAGGGTCATAATTTGCTCAATTTATACGTACACTTTGTAGAGAGAGAAAAACAAAAGAGAGAGAGAGAGTGGATGCTATGCATATTTTAGAAGAAGAAGATAGTGAAAACTATTGTTATGGGTTATTGAGACTCACTCCTAAGATAATAAACTCTTAACCAATTAAGTTTTATATTTTAGTTTAATTTTGGGATTAAGATTGAATATCTAGGATTAAGAGTTTTGAATTGCTCAAAAATTATTTATAAAATATAGGGATAAATTTGATAGAGAAAGAAATCTATTGATATTAAGATTCAAACAAGATAAATTTTTTATGTGATTTGGTTATGTGGATTAAAAGTTATGAAATTTTGGGCTAAGATATAAAAATACAATGGTGAATTCAACTACATTTATAGAGCCTTTCAGTGGTTTGATAAGGTCATATTTAGTAAGTTTGGAAAGCTTATCGAATTATCTTTCAGACGGTATCTAATTTGTCAAAAATGGACTTATAACCAGAGAGTTATAATTATTTGAAATAAGTACTGCGAATTTGAAAAAATCTGAAACTTTTGACACTTTAGTAGAACATGGCAGCGGCTTTCCGGACTTTATGGGGCTCATCTATAGAACCTATAACTGCATTTTTTACACTATTAGGACCCTCATTACTTGTTGAATTTGTCTCTTAAGTTTGGTAATTTTTAGAGATAGGTCAGAATTATTGTTGTGAATCGTGGGAAATTGAGATTACTCGGAAAAAATAGAGTTGACCATAGAAGGTTCATAGGCAACAACTAGTCATTGTTCTTAGTGTGATTAGAGTGCATTTACAATGATTTGATACTTATATATCATTTATATGATATAGGTTCCTAAAAAAATGTGTAAATTATTTGAGTTAAATAGCAAGCGAATGAGGTAAATAACTTTTGATCTTCTCTACTAGTTTTCCTCGTCCAAAAGCTAAATGTTCTATTGTTTTATTATTTCTAATAGAATTATGTTTACAAGGTGTATTCTTTAAAATATAATTTCAAGTCAAAATATATTTTGGTAATAATATTATTTATTGAAAGAAATCTATTTTATTGAAATAACGTAATTTTTGTGAAAAATAATATGATTCTATGTTTTATATTAAATTATGGATAAAGTATATGAATTACTATTAAACGTGGTTACAAAAAAATTAGTTTGGAGTCACTACAATATTATAATAAGATTAAAGTGAAATTATTTATAATTCATTATTGTAAATAAGTGTTTTGAAACTCTCTTCAGTGACTATATATATGGACCTAATCCACAGGGGTATGGACAGTTATAATCTAGCTATAAGGTTAAATATAGAAGATTTGTACCCAGTTATAAGAGCTATCTATAGTAGATTCGGACCCGGCTACAAGGATTATTTGTGACATATTTAGACTCAGCTACAGGAGTTAGTTGTGGCAGATTTGAACCTGACTACAAGGGTGATTTGTAGTAGATTCGGACCTAGTCATAGGGCTTAAGTGTGGCCATAGTTGCCAAAAATTGGGGAGAAGTATAATAATTGAAATTATTATTAACTAAAATGGACTCGAAAAGACAGATTTGGAAACTTATTACTACTTTTTATCAAATCATTTACTAAACGACTTGATTTGAATATTTTCAGAAGTATTGATTTTTGAAACCAAATTTGTTCTAAAAAATATTTTTTAATAATTTTGGTTTATATATGCTTGATCCAACTAGTTAAGGTTACTGGTTACTTATTGAACTTCTAGCTCACCCTTTTATTTTTCTCTCTCAGGTTTTAAGAATTATCAGTTAACACGCTCATAAAAGGAGCTTATTTAGTAGTAATTGTGGTGTATGGCTCAAAGAAAGAAATTTCTTCGTCTTGATTGAGAAAATATAAAGATTCAGAAAGTTCATCATCTTGAATTTATTGGATTATAGTTTCTATTATATAGTGTGTATTTTAAATATTTGTAGACTTTATAAGAGTCTTTGGATTTTATATTATACATTAGTATTTGTTGGAGACTAAATACTTTTAATTATATTAATTTATAGAAAGATGTCTTGTATGTCTATAGGGCATTGCCTTATGGATATGTGGTATACATCCTTGGATGTGGGGCGTAACACGGAATATAAACTCTTGATAAGATAAGTGATAGATGTATTTTTGTATTAGAATAATTTAAAACTTAAAAATGTGTAGTCATCTACAAATTATTAAAAGGAGTGTATTCCTAAAATATACTATGCTAATGGTGTATTTTGTAAAGAACTTTTTTTTTTTTTTTTAAGGATTTGGTTTTATGTGTTCCCCTTGAGTAGGTGTTTTTTTTTTTTCTTTATAATAAAGTTTCCTGATGAGAAGATTTATTGAAAAATGCAATGTTATTTTTAAAGATTAAATTAGTGTCACTATTATTGTTATTATTGATTGCTTGGAGAGTACTAATGCGACCAATTAGACACTATGTGACGAAATAATTGGGGTGAAATAATTAGACACTATGTAACGAAATAATTAGACACTACGTGATATCGACGCCCCTATAAAAATAACGAAAACAACATGGATGTACATGGTTTTGATTTCTGAGGCCATTATTGGGGTGAAATAATCGATTCATACCAGCTCCACTAACATTATGTTCCTGTTTCTATGTAGTGATAGTGTTACACCCTGCAAGGTGCTAGACGTGAAACGCACGTGCAGAGGCAATATTGTTGACTTTGGTGGGATGACTCCGGAAGTATACACATGAGATCTTCATACGACGATCAAGATAAAGCTAGGCCAACTCTGCACAAATTGATCAAGAGTTGGAGCCGTTCCCAGAGGAGCCCAAGATAGGGCGAAACTGGTCATGTATATTTGCATGCATTGTTAGTAAGACGACTGCCCCAGAAACACGGGCGCCGGGCGAGGGTGATTCATACTTGAGGGATATGCTCGTGATATATAGGATATATTGTAAGAATGTACATCAAACACAAGCAAGGAGGAGGAAACTAAAATGGTTCAAAATCAAATGAACCAATTGCAATATTAAGTAA